>WNHD01009937.1:0-17200 GCA_011057455.1 Ganaspis sp. Gsp50
TTCGACATACAATTAAAAAACAGTGCCAAAACAATCAAAATGTACAGAATTACATTGTATACCGATCAGAGAGTCACGCTTATATTAGTTCCAAATCGGTCACTAGGGGCGCGAGTTGAACTGTTTGAATCGCCAATATGCAAATAAAGTTCCGAAATAAAGTTTCGTTCAAATGAACAAAATTTTTATTCTTCTATTTTTAAAAATTCAGAATTGTCCTAAAATATTTATATTTATATTTATTTTATTTATATTTATATTTTCTTATGTAGCAATTATTTATGTTATGATTGTTTAGAAAAAAATTATTTATGTTATGATTGTTTAAAAACAATTGTCCATTTTCATTACAGAAGTATATTAAAAAAAGAAGAAGTATATTAAAAAAAGAAGTATATTAAAAAAAGAAGTAAATTAAAATGGAAAGAAAACAATTCGTTCAAATGAACGTTCCGAACTTTATAAACATATATCTACATATATAACTGTTAAAAAATGGGCCCATATGCAAACTTTTCGCTCTTCAGATGAAAGTCTTTTTTACGTGATTAAATCTTTGTAATTTCATGCGAATGGTTGGAATACTTTACAGATTACGGGCATGTAAAGTGTAAGGGAGAATGTCGTATCTGGTGCGTATACTATATGCATGTGTGTGTTTATACATGAATTCTAGATATATAACAATACGACTACGAATCTGAGCGCAGTTAGCTCTCAAGTTTTGAATTAGAACGTAACACAATCGTGGAGCAGTTTAACCTTCCCATTGAACCTGCCGTTGTAAATTACACGGGTTCGCTTAACAATAAAGCGTCACTGTATTTTACGACATAGAGAGGAAAATTTCTAGACAAACATTCTCTTTTCACGATGACGAGAAACATAAAGTTTCACGAATACTGCCGAGAATCGTGTGACAATCTACTAACACGAAAAGGACGTGACTGCAAATACTAATGTGAAATTCAAAACACACGTCAGATTCCGAAAATTTCGAATCACAACGTATCACAGAATCTTTATGTAATGGATAAAAAACAGAATTACCTGCTTTCTGTAAGGTTCCGGAAATTGTACGAGTTTATAACATTGGGGATGAAAATGTGTACAGAAAGGGGTAATATAGAAACTAGGAACATCAGGATCGAAAACCTATCAATTTGGGATGATTTTGAGTAGCGTCAGGGAAAAGAAATATTTGTCTCATAACCCATCATTTGACACAAATAAAATATTTTGAAAAGAAAAAAGGGTAATTGTAATATTTCAAACTTATTTCCACAAAAATTCATTTTTTTTTCAGAAAAGCTGTTGTTTTTAAATTATTTTCGTTTGTTCAATTTTTTCACGGAAATTAAGACAACAGGTTTAAAGAACGTTAGTTGAGTTCTTCCTTTTAATTAAAAAAAAATTGATTGCTTTTCATTCCATGAGTTTTCCATGATTTCTAAAAGAAAAATGAATTTTTTAATTTTTTTGTAATTATTTTTTTGAATTATTTTGTAAGAATTAGAATTACTTTTGAAATAATGAAAGTTTTTTAATGCTCTTAGGCTTAGCGCAATACAAATTTTCTATATTTTAAATCACTAAAGATATCAATATTTTTAATTTAAAAACCATTGTAAGTATTTTGAAATGCTTTATAAATATTTTTAAGTTTTTCTTTTATTATTTTGGAGTATTTTGCAGAACTCTGAAGCATTTTGAATACTTAAAATTATTTTTAAAAAATAATATTTTAAAACCTTTTTATATACTGTATTTAATACTTAAAATACTAATATTCTTTAATACTTTGAACTATTTCAAAGTATCTTTAAATATTTTGAAATCTTTTAAACTAAGAAAAGGATTTTGAAGTATTTTAAAGCAATTTTAGGCATTATAGATATTTTGAAGTGTTTTTAAATATTTTTAAGTATTGGGAAGTATTTGAAAATATTTTAAAGTATTTTAGAGTAATTTAAAGTATTTTTCAATATTTTGAAGTAGTCTGAAGGATTTTAAAGTAGTTTAAAGTATTTTGGAATATATTAAAAACATTTAAAGTAATTTTAAGTAATTTTAAGTAATTTAAAATATCTTGAAGGCAATTTAAGTATTTTTGAATTTATTGAAGTATTTTGGAATATATTAAAAACATTTAAAGTAATTTCAAGTAATTTTAAGTAATTTAAAATATCTTGAAGGAATTTTAAGTATCTTTGAATATATTAAAGTATTTTAAAATATTTTGAAATATTTTAAGGACTTTTAAGTATCTAGATATTTTGAACTATTTTGTAATATTTTAAAGACTTAAGTATTTTTAAATATTTTGAAGTATTTTGAAATATTTTAAAGACTTAAGTATTTTCAGATATTTTGAAGTATTTTAAACTATTCTAAAGTATTTTAGAATATTTTCTATTATTGGGAAGTATTTGGAAACATTTTAAAGTAATTTTAAGTCTTTCAAAGTATTGGGAAGTATTTATAAATACTTCAAAGTAATTTTAAGTACATTTAAATATTTTGAAGTATTTTTTAATGTTTTTAAAATGTTTTAAATGTTTTTAAATATTTTGAAATTGTATTTATTATTTTAAATTAATTTTAAATATTTTGATATATCTTAAAGACCTTTTAAGTACTTGTCAATATATTGAAGTCTTTTTGAAATATTTTGAAATATTTTAAAGACTTTTAAGAATTTTTATAGATATTTTGAAGTATTTTAAAATATTTTGAATTTTTGGGAAAAATTTGGAAATATTGTAAAGAAATTTTAAGTATTTCAAAGTATTGGGAAGTATTTGGAAACATTTTAAAGTAATTTTAAGCATTTCAAAGTATTGGGAAGTATTTGGAAACATTTTAAAGTAATTATAAGTATTTCAAAGTATTGGGAAGTATTTGGAAACATTTTAAAGTAATTTTAAGTATTTCAAAGTATTGAGAAGTATTTGGAAATATTTTTAAGTAATTTTAAATACATTTAAATATTTTCAAGTATTTTTTAATGTTTTTATTTCTTTTTAAGTGATTGTGAAAGCAAATTTCTTTTTTTGAATTATCGTGAAGTATTTGAAAATATTTTAAAGTATTTTAAAGTAGTCTAAAATTTTTTAAAGTAGCTCTAAGTATTTTGAAATATTTTAAAGCCTTTTAAGTATTTTCAGATATTTTGAAGTATTTTATAATATTTTGAGTTTTTGGGAAGTGTTTGAAAATATTTGAAAGTAATTTTAAGTATGGCGGCTTCCATAAACGATGTCACATACATAAGAGGGTGGGGGGGGTCTATAAGATTGTGACAGCCTGTAGAAATTTTTTTTTTTTTCTATGCAATGACTGTAACAAAGGGGAGAGAGGGGTCATTTATGAAAGCTGCCCATCTTTAAATATATTTTAAAGTCTTTTAAAGTAATATAAAGGATTCTGAAGTATTTTAAACTAGTTTTATATACTAATTCTAAGTATATTTAAACATTTTAAAGTATTTTTAAATATTTTTATGTCTTTAAAGTAATAAAAAGTATCTTGAAGTATTTTACAGTAATTTAAAATATATTTAAATGTTTATAAAATATTTTGAAGTATTTCGAAGTATTTCGAAGTGTTTTTAAATATTTTGAAGTACTTTGAAGTGCTTTTAGGTATTCTGAAGCGTTTTGAAGTATTTTTAGATATTTTGAAGTGTTTTTAAATATTTTGAAGTGCTTTGAAGTGCTTTTAAGTATTTTGAAGCGTTTTGAAGTATTTTGAAGTATTTTTAGATATTTAGAAGCACTCGGAAGTATTTGAAAATATTTCAATGTAATTTAGAGTACTTTGAATTAGTCTTGAATTGTTGAAAAATTATAAAAAAAACCTTTTAAAAATAAATAGTAGAAAAGGGAAAAAAGTACCTTATTTAGGTGTTTTAGGGCATTCTCTTAAAAAAGGGTAAAAATAAGTGGAAAAGGGAAAAACGGGGATTGGTTAAAAAATGGGCACGAACTATGATCGCTGTGAGTGTGAAAAATAGAGCGAATAGTCGCGAAAAAAACTGGGTCGTCCTATATATACGCATTAATAACCATGTTAATTAACTGGGGCAGGATTTCCGCGAGAATGAATGAATTTTTAAACATTTGGCAAGATTATGAATAAGAAACTCTGAGATTGCTGCAAGGGTCGTGCTGATTGTTTGCTTTGATGAAACGAGTTCTCATTAAATTTCACGAAAGGGAGGAAAAATATTTTTCCATGCTGAAACAAAGGAATTGTGTGTATATAATTTTCTTGGCAGAAAGGTTCATATCTTGGCTGGCCAGTTTGCAGCTTAAGACCCGCTGATTATGTAAACCAGAGGAAGGAACTCGCACATAAGTCGTGGTTTCAGCAAGCTGTGTTTAAGTTTTGCTGCGAAATTAGGTAGATATACACTGGAGAAGCTTTATACCTGTTTCACATTGTATGCATATTTCAAACTTTCGGGCATGTCTAACTTTCCCGAGGTACAAATTGAGGTCGTCAACTTCACTGAGAATTGTAATCAAATTAACTCCTGATTCTGTTTCATCTAATTAGAACAGTCCTGATCGACAGTTTCAATATATACGACTGATCCTCGTTGTACTTTAGCTGACGCATACATCAAAGCTCGTCAGAAACTCTAATCATTAGAGTTTCTCTGACATTAGACTCTAATGTCACATTCATATAATGCGCCATGATCACAACCAATACAATGACACGCGCGTGTATAGATTACATTAATGTGTGTTGGGTATTTCAGGCTCAAAGTTTTCATCGCGCAGATCCAATTCCCATTTCGCAGAGCGATTCATTACCTATGATGTTCTAATCATGTTGTATTGCAACTTTGATGTCTATTTCATTATCTTTATTCAGTTTTCATCCTTTTCTGTATTATATATTTTATTCTCTTATATTTTATTCTTTTTTGTATTTTATCCTTTTCTATACTATTCTCCTTTTCTATACTATTCTCCTTTTCTATACTATTCTCTTCTATATCTATTCTCTTTTTCTATACTATTCTCCTCTTATATACTATTCTCTTTTTCTATACTATTCTCCTCTTCTATACTATTCTCTTTTTCTATACTATTCTCCTTTTCTATACTATTTTCCTTTTCTATTCTATTCTCCTTTTCTAAATCATACATACAGAATCATTTCACCCCCACAAGTGCGGTAAAAATAACGTTATATTATCATTTTAACCCCTTTGGATCAAAATAATTCTGCCTGATCGATGACTTTGTATTTATTATATATTAATTAATTAATTTTATTATTTATTATATATATTTATCAAGGACTTTGATTTCCGTGTATAGTTATTAGTTTTGACTGTAAATAAAAAAGAAACTCATCTAAAATAAATCGCATTTATTGTGTAATCGTGTGTGTAAGTGGAGAAAAAAGTAGATACCACGAGAGCATGTGGAGGGGAATACTTAATGCGGAAAATATGAAGTCGAAATTTGTGGTTACTACTTGTATTTTCGCTCCTGTGCCCGATTGCTCTTGGCCGATCAATAAATTTGGTAACTCAAGCGTACACCTCGGGTACTTTTGGACCACTTTACAGAATTGCTGGCTCGCACTACTGGATTACCGGTCCAAGCTTCTATTTCAAATGCAACCGTCGCGTCACATGTGCATTTGTACCTTTTGCTGCACATGTGAAATATTTCTTTCTATTATCAATGTTTAAATGCTCGAAAACATTTACCCTTTTTCGTTTAGAGTATTTAATTTTATACTGTACTGCTTCCTTGTGAAACAAGTATCATTTGTCCATGTATGACAAAAAAAAATATCCCCTATGCATCTCTACTTTCGTTGATTTGACCATTATTTCACGAATTTGTGCAAACATGCATAAAGAACAAACCTGGGATCAATTTGAGAAGTGTGATGCAACATATTCTATACTCAAGTTGATCCTGAATGTGAACGGCATCAAATATGAACCAATAATAAAATAAGTGTATAAGAAGTATATAATAATGTAATAACTTATAGGAAATTCAATTGGATTTCAATTCAAATTGGATCAATCCAATTTGATCAATCCAAAAAATCTAAATCGGCATTATTTTGTAAAGTTTTTGATTATCTTATAGGTTTTGAGTGCAATGATAAACAGGAACGGATAGATGTACGTGTAAGTAGGTTTATATGTTGCTATACATATATAGATGTGTATATGGGAGTAATGTAGGCATGTATATAATGTACGCATGTATATGGCAGTAATGTACATGTACATGTATGAACACATGTACAGCTCATATAAATAAATATTTATGCATATATAGGAGTATAAAGCTTTTCAACCAAGTACTCTTAATAACCCTTTTGAAAATACGATTACGCACCCTTCTAGTACGTTTAAAGTCCGCTTTAGATTGGAATATTATCAAGTGACTACGAGTGATGCATCAACATCAAATGCGAATTTATTAAATAATTAAATATAAGATTATTGCCTCTTTAGACAGTCCCAAATTACTACATGCACAAAATTACGATTTAATTATGATTCGCAATAAAAGCGTTTAAATAAACTTGTGTTAATTTGAAAATCGGGATTATAATATTCGAAAGTTATTATTATAATTCAAAAGTTATGATTTGAAAGATGTTCATAAAGTTCGGAACGTTCATTTGAACGAACTGTTTTCTTTTCGTTTTATTTTCTTCAAACAATAACAGCATAGTTAATAATTCTTACGTAAAATAATATTTTAGGACAAATCTAAATAGAAGGATAACAATTTTGTTCATTTGAACGTTCGGAACTTTGTTATTGCATTTTGAAAGTCATGATTATAAGAAAGTCATGATTATATAAGAAAGTCATGAATAATATAAGAAAGTCACGATTATAAGAAAGTCACGATTATAAGAAAGTCATGATTATAAGAAAGTCATGATTATAAGAAAGTCACGATTATAAGAAAGTCACGATTATAAGAAAGTCACGATTATAAGAAAGTCACGATTATAAGAAAGTCACGATTATAACACTGAAAAAAATAAATGGTACTATTCACCATGTAAATGGTTGGCAGGAAGGATTACTAGTTTTCTTGGGTTATATTTACCAAATAATTGGTTAAATTTTACTAAATTGCCACTAGTAATCACTTTAGTTTTTTCAGTGAAGAAAGTCATGATTATAATAATATAATGAGAACCACTAAAAGATATATTAATTTCCATTTGCTTGTAATAAACACACGGAAAATGGAAAAAAAATATTTAACGACGTTTCTAAACTTTGCAACTTTTACACTACAACATTTTCAGTTCTTTGAAAACTTCTCGATACAAATTAGTTTTACTGAATTTTCACAAGTTTCGCTTTGTGCATATACTCACGGGCATTTGCTGTACAAGTCAGATAGCCAATCTTATCAATTCAGCGCCAATTTTGTAAAAATTGTATAATCTTGTTTAAAACAACTTTTAACCAAAATTTCCAAAGCGTCCGTCAAAACTGAAACATTTGCGACCGAAAATTGCAAACTTGTTCCTTGCGATATGAATATGAACTCACCTGAAACAAATAAATACACGTCTAATTAAAACTTGACACATTAAACAAAATACATCTACACTGAAAAAAATAAATAGCTGATTCAGACAACGTATGGCAGTTCCACCAATACGTGTACCTAACCTAGTCACAATTAGGACTAGATTAGGTACATGTATTGGTGGAACTGCCATACGTTGTCTGAATCAGCTATTTATTTTTTTCAGTGTATGAAAAAGCCAAAGTGATTATATAAATTTCAGTAAAAATTAATATCAAAGAGGGGTACCAAAGGGAATAAAATACCGTAATTTTTGGACACAGTACGAAAAGAAATGGGAGATAAATACCTTGAAATACGTTTATTATTAATACCTTCTATTAATACCTTCTTGAAGTAACAAGAAGTCGAAAGCGATATTAATTTATTTTTAAAAATAATACCTTCTTGAAGTAGCAACAAGACGAAAGCAATATTAATTTATTTTTAAAAAAATCGCCCATTTTTACACTCTCATTATTGATGAGAATGTAAAAATCGCATACAGAGCATATCGAAGGAGGGCAAAATGAAACGACAATATTTTACCCGAGGTCGATAGTAAACGGAAACCTATTATTGTGTCATATAAGTAAAGAGTGAAATGTGTTTTTTTAAAGCATTTTGAAATGTGAAGTCATACATTCGCGTGTCTACTTTAACCCCACATTCATTGTCTATACATGTAGAAAAGAAGATTGCGCTATAGAGAAAATTCAAGAAAACACATATAGATCTCAGAGGTTTATTATGCCTCGGGGATGTATGAAATCAAAATCGGAAACTTGAACACCGAGAAAATGGGGAAATTCGACTGGAGTCTTCTTCCTGGCGATTGATAACCCTTTTATACCACCAAGAGAATAAGGATTATAATCCCGAAATCCCTGAGAGAATCCGATTCGGCTTATTTTAATGCCACCCCAACTATGAGAGCGTGCCGAGTCATTTTAACGATCCGCTCACGTCCCAGAACAACTGACAAATTTCCAAATCACGAGTTGCGAATTGTTAGCAGTTTAGAAACATAATGCTTTGCCCTTAATTGCACACACTCGGATTAGAGAAAATATCTCGACGAATGTATCATTCATTAGATGCAAAAGTGTGTATAATATGGATGCAATATATATCAAGACAAATATCATTCATTAGATGTAGATTGTATGTAGCTTTTGATTGATCAAATACATTTACATAATATGTATGTATATAATGTATTAATATTTGCATAATGTATTATGCACAATGTATACCTATTATGTCTATTACTGGCAAGAGAAATTTATATTCTTTAGACAATTTAAAGATATTTAATGCCTTGATAACAAACCTATTATTTGAAATAAGCATACACTGAAAACAAAATTTATTTGATTCAAATAACAGGGTTTCTACAAATTTTTCTTTACTTTCTTTACTTTCTTTCTTCTTTTTCTTCTTTCTTCTATGAGTTTTCCATGATTTCCATGAGAAAAATAGAAAAATTTCCATGATATTTTTTAATGTATTTTTTAATCAAATAATTTTTTAATATTTCGCAAGAATTTCAATTACTTTTGAAATAATGAAAGATTTTTAAAAATAATTTTCTATAGAATTTAAATTATTCGGGATCATTATTTTTAATTTTCAAACTATTTTAAGTAGGTATTTTAAAGTGTTTTCAATATATTGAAGTATTTTTAAATATTTTGAAGTATTTTGAAATATTTTCTAGTATTTTTAAGAACTCTGAATTACTTCTAAAAAAAATTTTTAAAATTAATATTTTTAAATCTGTTTCTTAAAGTATATTAAAGAAATTTGAAGTGTATTTCAATATTTTTAAGTATTTTAAGTATTTTTATTAAATACTTTTAAATATTTTTAAATCTTGAGAAGTATTTGGAAACATTTTGAAGTATTAGAAAGTATCTGGAAATATTTTGAAGTACTAGAAAGTATTTGGAAATAGTTCAAAGTAATTTTAGGTATTTTAAAATATTTTGGAGAAATTTAAAAAATTTGAAGTATTGGGAAGTATTTGAAACTATTTTCAAGTATTTTCAAGTAGGTATTTAGAAATAGTTTAAAATAATTTTAAGTATTTTAAATATTTTGAAAAAATTTAAAATATTTTGAAGTATTTTGAGATAGTCTGAAGAATTATAATACTTTAAAAATACTTACGAAATCTAAAATTTTAAAAGCTAACACTTTATTTAATACTTAAAATACTAATATATTTTTAAATACTTTGCACTATTTTAAAGTATCTTTAAATTTTTTTTAATATTTTAAAGTAGTTTAAAGTAATTTTAACTGTATTTAAATATTTTGATAAAATCTGAAGTATTATAAAGTAGTTTTAAGTACTTTGAAATATTGTAAAGAAATTATTAAATATTTTGTAGTATTGGGAAGGATTTAGAAAAATTTTGAAGTAATTCTAAGTATTTTTGAATATTTTAAAGTATTTTAAAGTAATTTTAAGCATACTTAAATATTATGTAGTATATTTAAATATTTTGAAGTATTTTAAAATATTTTGTAGTATTTAAAAGTATTCGGAAAAATTGTTCAGTAGTTTTAAGTATTTTGAAGTATTTTTGAATATTTTGAAGTATTTTAAAATTTTTTGTAGCTTTTGAAAGTATTCGGAAAAATTGTTTAGTAATTTTAAGTATTTTAAAGTATTTTAAAATATTTTTAATTATTGGGAAGTATTTAGAAATTGCTTAATGCAATCTTTAGTTAATTTAAATATTTTGAACTATTGTGAAATATTTTAAAGTATTTTAAAGTATTTTAAAATAATTTGAAGTATATCTAAATATCTAGAAATATTTTCAAGAGTTTTCAAATATTTTGAAGAAATCGAAAGTATTTTTAAGTATTTTTAAGTACTTTGAAATATTGTAAAGAAATTATTAAATATTTTGTATTATTGGGAAGGATTTAGAAAAATTTTGAAGTAATTCTAAGTATTTTTGAATATTTTAAAGTATTTTAAAGTATTTTTAAGCATATTTAAATATTCTGCGTAGTATATTTAAATATTTTGAAGTATTTTAAAATATTTTGCAGTATTTGGAAGTATTCGGAAAAATTGTTTAGTAATTTCAAGTATTTTGAAGTATTTTAAAATATTTTTAATTATTGGGAAGAATTTGAAAATAGTTTAATGCAATTTTTAGTTAATTTAAATATTTTAAAATATTTTGAAGTATTGGGAAGTATTTTAAAGTATTTTAAAGTAATTTTGCGTATATTTAAATATCTAGAAATATTTGCAAGAGTTTTCAAATATTTTAAGGTAATCGGAAGTATTTTAAAGTAGTTTTGAGTATTTTTGAAATATTCTGAAGTAATCTGAAGTATTTTGAAGTATTTTTAAATATTTATAAATATTTCAAAGAAATTTTATGTATTTTTAAATATTTTGAAGAATTGAAAGTTCTTTTCTGCAAAAAGAAGTATAAAATGTTGGTACAATGTAATAAACAGAAAGAAAAAAATTTAATAAAATAAATTTCCATGATATAAAAGAAAATTCCATGAGCTTTCCATGATTCCATGAGAAATAATGAAATTCTATGAGAATTGCAGGTTTTCCATGTTTTCCAGAATTGTAGAAACCCTGAATAACCATTTACTTGTCTATTATGAAATAAATATTTATTTGAACCAAGTATATAAACTCAAACATCACTTTCAATTTATTTAAAGGATCCTAAAAACCACAAAAACTGCAATTTCATTATTATTTGAATCAAATAAATGGCATTTGAATCAATTATTTCTGTATTTACATATATATAATAATATAAGTCCAATAAACAAAATATTGTTTATTTGAAAATCGAAATAATAATTACCAAATAATAATTACATGGTTCAAATGAATATTTATTTGATAATAGATAAGTAAATGGTTATTTGAATCAAATGAATTTTCTTTTCAGTGTATATCGACAATTTGTGCCATGTTCTTTAATTTTATATAACGTTCTTTATTATTTTGTAACATTCTTTAATTTACAAAGTTCTTTAATTCTTTTAAAACGTTCTTTATAATTTCTTTACAACGTTCTTTAATTCCTTTATAAAGTTCTTTAATTTCTTTATAACGTTCTTTAATCTCCAACGTTCAATTTTTTAACATTTTATAAATTTTGAAAACGTTTCTTTACTTCTCTGATAGCATTCTTTAACTTTTCCACACCATTCTCCATAATTTTCTAATATTAATTAAAATTCAACATTACTTTTCAATTCAATTGCAATAGCAATAAAGAAAGAAAAGCAATAGAAAGCAATAGCACTAAAAGAAATAACCACAACGAAAATATCCCAGATTCAAAGAAATCTCCAATCCAAAAAAACGCAGATTGAAATCCCCTGACTCATGGAAATTTTCATAATTTCGCAAAGGGCTTTCGTGTTGAGGAGAAAATCGATATTTGCCAATCTGCAAGAAGACAAAGATAACGATCATTCGATCAGTGTAATTCTTCAATTTCTCGCCAGTAATGTAAATCGTTTAATTTATCAAAGAGTATAAAGAAAAGGAGCTTTAAAAAGGGCTTTAGTTTCGAGCTAATTCAATTTGAATTAAGTCCAGTATAGAGGAGAGAAGCTGTCCTCTTAATTAGCATCGAATTGAATTAATGTTGAATTCGCACTATATGAAAGAGAGACTCAATGGCACTCTAATTAAACATTCATTCGTCCGAAATAGGATCCATATGTGCAGGAAAGAGAGAGCGTAGACCGGACCTCATCTGAATGACTTGTAGGACCAGTTATAAGTGTGCATTACATCAAAAGTCAAGTACTCATTGTAAGTCAGTTATTCATTTTCTCACTCCATGGGACAAAACCATTGTTGCGCCAACACAGATGTTAAAAAGAGCATGCCCATCTGGCGACGACCCTCTCATCAAAATCTCATTATGTCTTTAAGAGTCTTCAAGATACACGAGGTGGTCTCTATCGTTATATTTCATTATTATCGAAACGCACAAAATTTCACCTTTTTATCCAGCTTTAATTCCATTTTCTTTTAAATCCAAATTCTAGTTTCTTTTTTTACATTCTCATCAATAATGAGAGTGTATTCAAAGAGTGCGATTTTTTAAATGTTCGTTAAATCATTTTTTGTGCTTTTATTTTAATGTTTCATGGTCGTTATGATCTTAAATTATCTTATTTTAAAGATCGCTGATACACGAGCTGATACATTTTCGGGTAAAAAAGAAATGATATATAGAAGTTTGTTACGTTTTTTTGTTTACGAGAAACTAAAATGCAAATTGTTTATTTAATCGCTATTTGACAATTTTGTAAAAAGACAATGGAAAATAGGATCATTGAAAGTTTATTTGATTTTATTTGATTTTATTTGCTTTTATTTGATTTTATTTGCTTTTATTTGATTTGATTTGATTTGATTTTTAAAAAATCGCACATTTTGAATACACTCTCATTATGAGAATGTAAAAATACAAAAATACAAAATACGAAAATTTGTACAAAAATTTATGCAAAAATGTTGCAAATAAATATTTTAAGAATGTGTTTGCAATCAATGTATGTATAATTAATTGGTGAATTCCACACTCTGGATTCTGCACTAAAAAAAGAGTCTAAAATACCTATACATAGTGGAATTATTGTGCGATTACGAAGCAGGAAAAATGAAAATTGCGAGACTCTTGATAATAATCTGACATTAATTTAGAAACGTAGATTCAGTAATTAAGAGTAAAATTGTAAGAAAGAAATCGATTAAACAAAGAGAGTCTTAATTAACGGTTCGCATTGTATCCAGTGGTGGTGGAAAGTGTAGAAAAGATTGGTGGCTACGGATTATACCGTATACCTATTCTTCAGTCGAAAGCGATAAAGCCCTTTCTTTACTCAAAAAAAAAAAAAAGAAAGAGAGACAGAGAGAAAAAGAGAAAGAGAGAAAGAGAGAGAGA
Source organism: Ganaspis sp. Gsp50 (assembly GCA_011057455.1). Classification (NCBI taxonomy): domain Eukaryota; kingdom Metazoa; phylum Arthropoda; class Insecta; order Hymenoptera; family Figitidae; genus Ganaspis; species Ganaspis sp. Gsp50. The sequence continues at coordinate 13,553 of WNHD01009937.1, forward strand.
GAGAGAGAGAACAGGAGCAAGGTAAAGCGCAGAGAAGAAATAAACCCTGGAATATCGGTTAAACTGGCGCTTTAGGCCCTTAATAAAAGCGGGAAGCAAGAAAGAAAAAGCAAAAGCAAAGTCAAATATTTAAGAAAAGGGTAAAATTATTCCGAAACCTATTAATATACTGACGATCATAAAATATTTGTGTAAAACAACCAGCTTAATAAAATTTGTTAATTAACTTGGTTGGTTTTTGTTAATTTATTAATGAATCATTATTAATTTACTTGTTAATCAATTTATAGTATTTAATTAATTAATTAATTAATAGTATTTAATTAACTTATTATAGTCAATTAAGTGTCTTACCATAAGACACTAGTTTTTTCAGTGTATTAATTAATTTGTTAGTCCATCATTACTAATTAAATTATTAATCAACCATACATGATTCAAATTATTAATAAACCTGTTAAACAATTAGCATTAATTAACTTATTAGTCAATCATTATTAACTAACTTTCTAATCAATTATTAAAATTATTATAGATTTGAACTCAGTCAAAATTATTATTGATTGACTTGTGAATCAATTTTAATTGGTTAACTTATTAGTCAATTTTATGGTTTTTTAGTCCATTAATTTAATACAATTTCTTCTTTTGGGAGACAAAAATTTTCAATTCAAAAAAAAAAAAATAGTAAGAACAAAGTATCAACACCTATATTGAGTTAGATTTCACCGACGATCTTCAAACGAGCGTAAGTTGTGCTCTCTAAATCTGAATTAGTTAAAAACAACTAATTTGATAGTGAAAAGTCAGTCATTGATTCAATTAGTCAAATATAACTAATTATTAGTAAAAAATAACTATGTAATGTTTTAGTCAAATATGACTAATTTATGAGACAAAAAATAACTAATTCAACTAGTAAAAAATAACTGATTCAATTAGTTATGTTTTGACTAATAAATTAGTCATATTTGACTAAAACATTAGTTATTTTTTACTAATAATTAGTTATATTTGACATCGAATTAATTATTTTTAACTAATTCAGATTTAGAGAGAAAATTGAACAAGAAAATAAACTAATTATTAAAATAGAATAATAAAATAAACTAAATATTAAAATTGAATAAAAAATTAAATAATTACTAGGATTGAATAACTACCAAAAAGTTATAGTATTATTAAAATTGAGTAAAATTATTAGTTTCAATAAAAAAAAGATTATTAAAAAAAATTAAATATTGAGGAAAGAATTTTTATAACATACATTTGAAAACATGTATTGCATTAAATTAAAAAAGAATAATAAAAATAAATGTAAAAATCTTTACAAAAAATAAAAAATTGACAAAAAAAAAGGTTCAAATGTATATTATGCATGAGTATTAAAATCAATATAAAAATATCCAAAAACAAATGTAATTCGTCACTTCGATATACAATACAATTCGGGTTTTACAAGTTTTTTTTTAAAAAAAAGAACTTCACAAAAAGTCTTTCCTTAATTTTTAAATTTTCTATTAAATTTTAATAGTTTGGGTCATTCCGTGAGCGGAAACATAAAATAAATGAAAATCAGAAGATAAATGTTATCTGTCCTGAAGATTACTTAAAAGGACGTAAAAATAAGTAAACAGAGCTATAAATTTTCCTAATATTCATGCAAATAATGGAGTATAAAATTGTCGTAAAATTGTTTCTTTCTAAAGGTGGGACCAATAATAATAATAATGTTCGCAACATCGCCGAAAAATAGTAATAAAATTAGTAGTAATAATGATAAAAATAATAATAATTCGATTCAACCTTAATTTCTTTTAATCCTTTCCATAAATCAAACTTGAATTTTCTTGAACCATTTTGGCTAAAAGGATTTAATGATAAAATTTAATAGTCAAAAATCGTCGCAGATGTTGAGACATATTTTTTAGTAAATAAACTGTCACTAAAGAGGATCTTAGAAGCCGAAAAGTCTGACGGCTTTTGACAAATAAATTTTATTCAACCCTTTGAGCCAAAATAATTCAAGAAAATTTAAGTTACAATAATTAATAAAGTTTAATGTATCACTCAATTGAGTTATTATTACAAAAATGATAGCTATCTTCAATAATAATAATAATATTATATTATATTTTTGTGATCAATTTCATACTTTTTGTAATCAATTTCATACTTTTTGTAATCAATTTGATACTTTTTGTGATCAATTTGATAATTTTTGGCATCATGTTGATACTTTCAAGAAAACTGTGTTAACAAAAATCGACCAAGTTAATTAACGAATTTTATTAAGCTCTTTGTTTTTCACAAATATTTTATAGTGAAAACTGAGCAACTAATTCATTTAGTAAAACTCTACTGAAAAATAGTAAAATTCTACTGAAAAATAGTAAAATTCTACCGTAAATTTGTGAAAAATTTACTAATTCTACAGTATTTTCTGTATATTTCTACAGTATTCTACTGATTCATTGAGAATCAGTAGAATTTAACTGATAATCAGTTGAAATTTACTAATTGAATTGGTTGCTCACTTTTAGCTGTAAAATTAGTAGATTTCCACTGATTCAAATTTAGAGAGTACTATTATTAGAAAAAAGAAGTGCTATCTTAACATTAATATCGCGTTAAAACAATACGAAACAAATATAAACATTAGAGAAAGGGTTCTATGTACATTATCATTGGTTCAAAACAACACGAAACAAATTTCAACCAATTCTTTTTGTAACAACGATATACAAATAAAAAGACAATAATAAAAGTCCCACAAATCATTTCTTCCTTGCTCAAAAACTCCTTTTGCAGAAAAAACAATGCTTCAAAACAAAGCAAAACAAAAAACAATGAGGAAGCAAAAAAATAACAAAAAAAGAAAATAACAAAAAAATGAAAATAACAAAAAAAGAAAATAACAAAAAAAAGAAAATAAAAAAAAAGAAAATAACAAAAGAAAAGAAAATAACAATAAAAAGAAAATAATAACAAAAAAAAGAAAATAAAAAAAAAGGAAATAACGAAAAAAAAGAAAATAACAAAAATAAAATAACAAAAAAAAATAAAAAATAAACAAAAATACTGTTAAAGACAAAGTGAAATTGGAAAATTCATCTTTCACTGCGGACTCTTATGAAGCTTAAGAAAAGGGGAAAGAAAGTCTGGTGGTCCTCAGCAGTAGGAGCAGTGGCACTGCACTCATCTTGCATACTTTGACAGGGCGTTACTCCTTTCCCTCAAATAATAGACCTGCCACTCTAACTGAGTGAAGGGGATATAAAATGAGGAGTTCACCTGCCGCAGGCAAATTCTGCAACTCAAGAACACGAGACATTTGCAAGAAAATTTTCGTCACAGACAAGAGAATCTACCACTGTTCTTTGCACACGAGAACATTTTATTACATTACGTGCGTAAAAATCTCGAAGTCACTCTAGCTCTCCAACCCTTTCTGCACTTACTGCAAAATTGTCTCCTACACTCTCTCTCTCTCACACAATTTTCACTAAATGACAAAAATTCCCACCAAAACTCTTTTTAATTAAGTCTATCCCAGTAAGAAATTTTGCATGGGTCCAATATTGGTCCAACATTGGGAGCCGGAACTCCGTATACCGGTCCAATAAAGGCGACCAATATTGGACCAAT
>WNHD01009941.1:0-10658 GCA_011057455.1 Ganaspis sp. Gsp50
TACACTGAGAAAACGACTCGGTTAATATAGCACCTGCAAACTTAGTTGTTGAATTTAACCGAGTAAAACGGTTACTTATAAACAAGTGATGATTATATGGAAACGTGTTATTCGGTTAAATTTAATTAACAGAAGTTTGCAGGTGCTATATTAGCAGTGTTTCGGTTACTTTCAACAGACCCATTTTCTCAGTGTATTAATAAACCAATATCAAATGGAAGAACAGCAATACACTTTCCGTTATGAAAATTAACCATCAAGTGAATTGTAAAACGCAAAGTCGATACAGCCTTGATTCGGGTAGAGAGAAAAGTCCCAAAATCTATGCTCCACTTGAGCCAATTCTCTGTTCCTCTCGGTGGTTCTCTCTTGGTTGCTAGTAGCAACGCATTGCATATACGTAGATAGTGTTATACCAGTTATACCAGGAGCGTTCCCACGGTATCCTTGAGCATGTATATGTATATATAGAGCCGAGTAGCCACTGCAGAAGTCTCTACTAATGTGTTGGTCGCATACGCACAGCTCACCTGGTTCGTGTGAAAGAGAAGCGTTACAGCCGAATTGTTTGAGTCGCATAATGAAAGGCAACATATACATGTTAACATAAACTCGACTGGTGTACTTTTTTTCTGCTCGTTTGTCCCACGAGTGGATCATCTTGCCTCAAAAACTCTAGATCTATTTACCTGGGCTCATCACGTGAACGTGTCAAGGGGGACAGAACAGGAAAAAAAAGACCTCTGCTTTCTATTTTCTGAACAGGTGATTGACCCTCTCACCATGTGCTCATTAAAAAAAAAGCCGCATTCTAGAAATACTGTCGCGCTATCATTAAAATGTAGCAATTCAACGTCAAACTGAATCTTCCATTTTGCCGTGAATTTCTTCTTTCGACTTTTCTGTGAATAATGGCGAAGATGGGAAACTTGAGTAAAGTGCAGATTCCTTCGCTTTTTCTGTATCATTCAGAGGAATTTTCCCTTTCGAAGATTTGTGTTGTATAGAGGCAATCGTTGCTGAGGCTGAAACTTTTCGGTTAACTTATACATTGATAAATTCTGCATTTATGAATGTGTCTTTTTATAGATAATGTTTTATCTATAGATCTAGTAGATCTAATAGATCTATAGATAAAACATTAATAAGGACCATCATAAACATAAAACATATATGTTTTATGTTTAAAACATATATATATGTTTTATACATAAAGCAAATATGTTTTATGTTTATGATGGTCCTTATTTTAAAGATGTTTTGAAATTACTTCATGTTGTTCATTTGGTGTTGATATGTAGCATTGTGCAAATTGTCGCAACATTCAATTACATTTTGGGCAGCTCAAGAAATTACTCTGATAATTGTGGATTACAAAAGGTCAATTTAGTAAGAATTATAACTAAAAGAAGGCTCAAACAATAGCCTTTGGTAATCCCAAGACGGAAAGTCTTGAAATATGACCACATTTGGTAAAAATATCTGAAAAATTGTAGAAGATGACAGGAAATGGCAACATTTCAATGACGTTTGTTAGCAATTAGGAACGCAGTAAAAAAGAGAAGCTATGTATCCGAGAGAATACTCATAATACAGGAATACTGTTGCGTGTAAAATAATAGTAGAACAGAAATAATAGAACAGAAAAACCCAACAGCTCTTGAATTGAGAAAAAGTGTTTTGAAGAATAACATACCATCTTAGATCTCAAATATTTTTGGTTATTTTAGATTGAAAGCGTTATTACGCAATGTGATCAATGAATTAATTCTGTTATAAAAATAAAGTATGTCGTAAATTACAACCTACTTCATTTTTCACTGCGGTAATGGAACTTGAAGCTCAAATGGTTAACTCTGCAACATAATTTTAAGAATTTATGTTTCACATTTTTGTCAATCTGGAAATATGAATAAAACTTTGACATTTGGAATTGTATGTTTTTCAAATCTTACTTCGTTTGAAATTGTATGATTTTCAAATCTTACTTCTTTTGGAATTGTATGATTTTCAAATCTTACTTCGTTTGAAATTGTATGATTTTCAAATCTTACTTCATTTGGAATTGTATGATTTTCAAATCTTACTTCATTTGGGATTGTATGTTTTTTAAATCTTACTTGCGATAATCTGTTTCTCAATACTAACCTGAATCTTCCTGCCTAACCTGAAATCTGTCATTCTGCTTCCAATCGACGAAATATACATTACAAGATTTTAAATATTTGTATGAATGAAAGATAGACGGAAAAAATAAGTACTTGAAAATGTCCTTCAGAGTACTAGACCCACATAACTAATGCTAACTATTTCAGAGGCTATGGATATAAGATTTTCAATTGAATATGACATCCAAGTGTTGAGTACTTTGGCCCTCAAAGAAGCTTTTCGTTCCGGCCGTAAACCACTTCAATCCTAAAGAGTTAGATGCAAAAAATGTTTTCTCGAAAATGCTGCAGTTGTAAGCAATAGACCCCTGTTGCACACAATAGCCTCGAAAATCCTTTCTCAGAAAATATTCTTAAAACATTTTTTACATTGAACTGTTGCAACGAAATTGCTACAACATTATAACAATTGCAATTGTAACAAATGCAACATCATAACAATTGCAATGATAACAAATACAATAAAATTATCATATGCTGGAAAACGGTTTTAAACAAGGTGGTACTAGGTAACTTTCCTAATGCCTGGACTGTTATAATTGTTGGGTATGGACAACATTACGGAGAGAAACAGTTACTAGAAAAGTTACTCTAAGCAAGTTGGGGTGGTAAGCATGTGGCACATACGAACCAAGATTGTTAGCTAATGGAGATAAGGTATAAATCAAGATTTGAATAATGTGTCAATTGAACCGGTTCACTAGCACTACATCCATTTTATGTCAAGGATATTGTCCATACGCGCAAATAGCGCGTCGTATCATTATCGTTGTTTATCGACTCAAGTCATTAACGTCAGATGCATGATACATGTCTGTATCCCCAATAACGCCTTCAGATGATTGCATACACATACTGTAAATGTTTTCATTTCAGGATCTATGTTCATCGGATATACTACTTTCCTCTAGACTGCTTACACCCTCTAAAACCTTTTTCCCTCTAAAACTGTTTTATATGCTCGTTGGTTTTACACAAATCATTCGTCACACATATCAGACACATCCAAATCCGAATACAACGAAATAAATTCAGTGAAATAAAATTACTTGTTCTAATATGTGATATATAGCAAATAGAATATTTATAGAAGAAATAATACGTTCTTTTCTAATTCTTACACTATGTGTCACTTCTTGTTTCCTTTCATTGTACCTGTAGGCTGCGAATGACGTCAACGGTGCCAGAATTTCGCAGTGGAGAAAAAGCACGTTGTAAATACACTCCTGTTACAAATTGCAAACAAGATTATAAAAGAGATTCTGAAATGAACGGAAGGAACTGTTTATGAATCATGCATTTGCAAGTTCTGATGTCAGACATATGTGCAAAAAGTGGTTTAAAATCTAGAAACTAGCTAGATGAATGTTATTCGAGAACTTTTCTTATTACAAAGGAAATAATGCTGGGGAATTGCAAGGAGTAAAGACGATTAGTCATTTGGGAACCATAAACTCGAAAATACGCACTGTAATTCAAACTCTGGATAGTTATTGAAGTGGAAACATGTTAGATGTTGCGATGTATATGCTTTTTAATTTATCCTTTTATTTATCCAAGAGTTCTGAGTTTAAACACCCTAAATGCTATAATTTATCGCAGCGTAACTATAATTAAAATTGATCGTTAAATTCTGATATTTCTGTAATTAAAATTCCCTTGAGACTTGGATATTCAGCGACATTTCCAAAAGAAGACTAATAAGAGTCTAACAAACCCAGAGCTTCTCTCTGAAGCCAAAGGATGGAATTGTTCAAATCTGCCAAACGAATGCAATGATAAAAATCTACCAAGAGGATGGAAAGGTAAAAACTTGCTGAAGGGTTGAAATGATAAAATTCTACCAAAAGAAGGGAATGATAAAAATTTTCCACAAGGTTGTGATGATACTATAATATTTCATCAAAAACATGGTTTGGTAAAAATTTGTAATAAAAGGATGCAATGATCAAAATTTGCTTATGAAAATAGATATTAAATATATAAATAAATATAAATAAAAAAAATTTATTATTAGCTAAATAGTTTAAATTAAACAAAACTTTAATTTTGTAAATTAAAAATAAATTAAATAAAAAAGGTTGTAATGATAAAATGCTACCAGAAGGATGAGATGATCCGAATTTGCCGAAAGGTTGGAATGATAAAATTTTAATAAAAGGATAGAATGATCGACATTTTCCAAAATGATCGACATTTTATCATTTTCCAAAAATGATAAAATTCTACCAAAAGGATAGAATGATTCACAGTTTCCAAAAGGTCGTAATGTCAAAATTCTACCAAAAGGAATGATACACATTTTCCAAACGGTAGTAATGATAAAATTCCACCAAAGAAGATGAAATGATAAAGAATCTGAAAGGACGATATGATGAAGAATCTGTTAAAATGGATAGAAAAGTATTAAGAATGTCTCTAGAATAAAATTGCATGAGATTGAGACTGAATGGGATTTTAGTGCACGCAGTGCTTTCAGGAATATTTTTAGATGCATTGAAAGATTTTCTGTGAAAGCATGAAGGAAGATGCTTGACAATTTTTCAATTGACAGAAAGTATTGGGTCACTCTAGGAAATTACGTAATTGCCGCCGGAGAGTCTGCGGTAGTCGACGACGAAAATACTTGAGCGTTGGAAAATACTACAGGGCAACAAACTGAATAAACGAGCCACGAAGATTATTGCGCAATGCCTGTTCGTGTGCCTTGATAACATCGCCGTTTCATCCCGAGTACCCGTCCACTGTATTTAAAGCTCGCAATAAAAGACATATGGAAAGAAAGGATTCGAGGGATATGAGGATTATCAGAGATTTCGTATCTCATTCAGCAAATCTAATTGCTACGTATTCTTTCTCTCGACAATTTCTACTTTATGCTCTGATTTTCATGTTTTTTGGGCGTACTTTTATGGCAGAAGGTTTTTATAGTTAATGACAGATGGTTTCTATATAGTTAATGAAGGAAGGTTTCTATAGTTAATGACAGAAGGTTTCTATATAGTTAATGAAGGAAGGTTTCTATATAGTTAATGAAGGAAGGTTTCTATAGTTAATGACAAAAGTTTTCTATAGTTAATGGCAGAAGGTTTCTATAGTTTATGACAATAAGGTTTCTATAGTTTGTCTAATAGTTTGTGACAGAAGGTTTCTATAGTTTATGATGGTTTCGAGTTTATGATGGTTTCGAGTTTATGACAGAAGGTGTCCGTTATAATGACAGGAGGCTAAGATGGACGTTTAATGCTAACAATTATGTGTCGAATGTGTCACGTGGAAATGTAATGTTTTGAAAACATTAAGTACACGTTGCGCAGAGTATGTATAGTGTGTGTACTGTTAGACATAATTGTGGACAAACTATAAATTATAAAACTGCATTTCACTACAGAAGAAGCTGATTTTTCATTTGCAATCATTAAGTACCGTTTTAATTAATATAAACTATCCTTCAAGAAATAATAAACCTTTCTCTTATTTTCTTGTGTTACATGGAGCGTTGCAAATACCCGGATATCATAGAATTGAAACGACAATTTTCTTTATTTATAGATCGACATCTCAGGTGAAAGATGAACGGCCCGTTAAATCTATGTATCACACGCATTCATCAATCACACACGTGGCTCTTGATTGTGTCGAGAATTGCAGTCTACTAATGAGATTCAAAGAGATTTGCTTGTCTATTGCCGGATCGAAGCCAATTGGTTCAAATATACGGCAATTTACTCTATGCTTAACAACAAGCAGCTCTTAATGGCTCTCTACTTGAGCTTAGCGGTGATTTCGTGGCCCACTTTTCCCTCTCTTTGGATACTTTTTCATTTCTACTCTCGCTTTAGTCAGTGATATTGATGATGGTATTGATGATTAATATATTTGGTTTACTTATCTAGTAATCGTTGATGTTACTACCAAATGTCGTATGGATCTCATTCATTCTTTTGGGATAACGTCCGTGAGCATAAATGTATGTTGATGCTTTTGGTATATTGAAGTCTCACACGTATTTTCCTAACCGAGGAAACTGTTGGAATAATTATATTTGTGATTCTTAATTAACTTTAAATACTTTGAAGATGCATTTTATAAACAAAACTTTTTCCTCATAGTGTTGCTTGTTATTTTAAGTTTTATTCGGTGTTAATCGAGACGTTAATGCTATTTGTCGATTTTTTATTCGTTACACTTATTTGTCATTCGTTATTGTTATTTGTTATCGGTTAATGTAATTTGTCAGTGTCATTTGTAAGTATTATCTGCTACAAATTATTATTGTCGTTGATTAATGTTATTGGTTATTGATCCTTATATGTATGTAAAATAATAGTAATGAACTTTCCACTCTTTAAATATTGAAATTCCAGTATGCTTTATCATCTTTAATATGTAAAATATGCTCTGAAGCATTGCCCTTTATTTCGGTTAAAAACAAATACCATTATGTCTTTTGTAACCTTAACATTTCAATCCCCGTTTCCAGGATTTATTGCTTAAGAGAAATTTCCTTAACGCCGGTGCGGTGTTAGGATTGCTCGATCGTTACAGATAAAGGTCAAATGTCTTTAAAACTTCTATACACTAGTTTCCAACTTCTCAAGGTTTCGGGCATTAATTGTTAACCATTGCAGTAAAACGAGTTTAAATTACCCTGTTTTTTAGAACTTTTCGTTACGGTGTATAAATATAGCTCTGTACAAAAATTAAAGTTGTCTTATATATCATTGTATACATAGTGATATCTATACATTATTGAAAACGGCTCGGGGCTAGTTAGTACAGGGGCAAGTTGGCACAAGGAGTTAATTGATGTAGGGGCTAGTAGGTGCAAGGGGATAATTCGTGTAGGGGCTAGTTAATGTAGGGGCTTGTTGGTGCAAGGGTCAAGTACATACAGGGGCTAGTTGGCGCAAAGAGTTAATTGAATCTGGGGTTTGTTGGTGCAAGCAGTTAATTGATATAGGGGCTTGTTGGTGCAAGGGCTAATTGGAACAAGGAGTTAATTAATGTAAGGGTTACTTGGTGCAGGGTCAAGTTGGTGCAGAGGTAAGTTGATAAAGAAGCTAATTGGTACAAGGAGTTAATTGATGTAGGGTTTAGTTGGTGCAGGGGAAAGTTGGTACAAGGAGTTAGTGTGTACAGGGGTTAGTTGGTACATGGGGCAAGTTGGTACAGGGGCTAATTGTTACAAGGAGTTAATTGATGTAGGGGTTAGTTGATGCAGGGGCATGTTAGTACAGGGGCTAATTGGTGCATTTGCACGCCTTCAAGAAAAGTGTTGCCAAAATGTAACTAAATAACTTGACGTTCGAACGTCAAGTTACGTTTTGCTAATTGGTGCATTTGCACGCCTTCAAGAAAAGTGTTGCCAAAATGTAACTAAATAACTTGACGTTCGAACGTCAAGTTACGTTTTTGAAATAAAAGCCTATATAATAGAGCAATTTTTTTGTGCGACAAACTAAGTTGGATATTATCCAAGTTAAACAACAAAAAGTGTAAAATGCGCAGACTAACCTCGGTCTTTTCTAAGATTTATAGTTGCAAGTATTTCTTGATTGACGAAAACAATATCAAATATGGCAAATCGTTTATGGACGTATCCGTTATTGTATATATGTACAATAATTATAAGAATATATATCTGTAGATATATTCTTATAATTTGCATATCAAATTTAATTAAATAGGTATGGAAATTTCTTAAGGTTATATTAAAGTGGAGTAAAATTTTCCGAAAGTTTAATAAAGCGTTGAGTTTCATGCATTTTGCAATTTTATTAAATAAAAATTTGCATTTTTATACAATCTTGTATCGTAGGAAACATTATTAAAAACTGGTTTATTGAGAAAAGGATTGGCTAGGTATATATAGAAATTAGAGCAAATAATTGTATTGTTGCATATAGATAAAAGTTCCTTACACGGAGGAAGAGGATTTTATATTTCACTTTCTAGTTTCCGGTGATTAGTGGATAGAAAAGATGTTGATTATTGTGGTCGTTTTTAATATACATGAACTGAAGCATATGAATAGCCTGTTTTTACATGTACGAAAAATAAATCCAATACACGCGTTTTCAATTATTAATCGGGAAAAGAATCCAATCGGAAAGTTTCTCTTGATGAAAGTTGGATAAAAGTTAAAAGATTGGTCGCATAATAAATAGAAAAGTAAAAACGTAAGTAACAGGACTGAAAAGTAATCAAAGCCGTGAATAGACGGTGAATGCATGAAATTCGTTTTTCTGAATATATAGTTGTTAATGTACGGGAAAAAACTAATCGTGTTTTTCTTTACTTTCGTACTTGCTCTCTTATAATGCAGGTTGCGCATTAAAGAGAATACATAAAGTGAATTTCGTCATTAAAAGTAATTAATGTTGGTAAAAGAGATTCAATGGTTGAGAGGAAAATTAGATCAATATTCTAGAAAAAGCTTCGGGTCAGGTTTTTTTTAAGGAAAATCTAATGGAAAGTGTGTTCTTGAACAGAAGAAATGAAATCTAAAATTTATGTCGGAAAGAGGTTGCTAAAAAATATTCTCACGCGCTCGCGTGAGCTTTCGCAATTTTTAGCGTAATGTTCTTGGTTAAACTAAAGCTAACAAAGTTCGTATCGATTAGAGAACAATTTTTTAAATGGCACGTTTTTAACAAGATTGACAATGTTTTAAACAAAAATCTCTTAACACTAATTGAAGGTCCGCATGCAATAACTACTTCTACGCGTCCAGATTCTTGCTGCGCAAGAAAGTTGCAAGTGAGGCTGTTATTGCACGCGGACCTTCAATTGAAATCCGAAAAGATCATCATTTTTCATGCATTAAGGAAACTAAGATTAATTTTCAATTTTAAGTTTAGGTTGAAGCTTCAAGTTTTCATGGAACTTGGCGCCTTTAATTAATTTTGACGAAAATGCATGTTTTTTTTTAAAGTTGATTCTCAACTATCTTGTCATGAATAGGAAAGGAAGTTGAAGTTTGTATTTCTTGTTTACACAGTAATTATAAAGTTACGAGAGCATCTTACTAGAGAGTGTTGAAGAAAATGAAGGTTTTTGTGTATATGAGAATGAAACTGTTGTGCAGTGAATAAGAGACTGAGTGAGGGTAAAGTTAGCAGTGAATTGGACAGGTAGTCCTTAAAGTAGTTTGTGGCTCGGAGATTCAAGCGATCCCTTTTCTTTGAGCTAGGCCGAATGGTTTCGACCTGCTAACTCCAAATTACTTTCTTGGAAAGTTCCCTCGTTCACGCCGTGTTTTTGACTCTCATAATTTAGATCATCTACTCTTTCCACTATCCAGTCAGGCGCCGAAAATTACCACAAATTTCGTGTCTTGACACTAATCTCGCACAAGTCTGGAAAAGTTTTTTTCTTTTAAAAAAAGTAGAAAGAAGACGTTTAAAATTAAAACAAAAAACCGGTATAAAAAGTGTAAACAGAAAGAAAGGCAAAATCAAAATAACAATCAACATTCAAAATGAATAAAAATCATTAAAAATCAGAGTTTTTTCAAATTTTTCATCAGAAAGTTTTGTGAGTTTTCCATGATTTCCTTGAAAAAGAAATTCCGTATTTTTTAATGTATTTTTTAAGGTATTTTTTAAAGTATTTTTTAATGTATTTTTAAATAATATATCATTTTTTCAATATTTGGTAAGAATTTAAATGACTTTTGAAATAATGAAAGTTTTTTTTTTAAAATAATTTTTTTTAGAATTTAAATTTACTAAAAATCGTTATTTATAATTTTAAAACCATTTTTAGTAGCTTGATGTGTTTTTAAATAATTTGAAGTATTTTTTAAGATCCTGAAGCATTTTTAAATTTTTTGAAGTATTTTGAAAGTATTCTAATTAATTTTAAGTATATTGATTTATTGATTCAAAAATACAGAAACCGCAGTCCTAGCGGTCCATAAATGGGTAACTAAGTACATAAATACTTTTAGTATACATAGTAATATAGGTATGTATTTCAATAGTTTGATGTACCTGTTTTTAAGTATTTTGCAGCATTGGGAAGTATGTATTTAGAAATAATTTAAACTAATGTTAAGTATTTTATATATTCTGAAGTATTTTCAAAAATATTAGAAAGCATTTAAAAATATTTTAAATTCATTTTAAGTATTTTGAAATATTTTTAAGTATTCTGAAGTACTTTAAAGTAGTTTTAAGTATTTTTAAATATTTTATAAAATTTGCAAGTATTGGAAAGTATTTAGAAATATTTTAAAGTATTTTAAAATATTTTGAAGTATTCTCAAATCTTTTGAAGTAGTTTTAAGTATTTTTAAATATTTAGTAGTATTTTGAAGTACTCTATAGCAGTTTCAAGTATTTTGAAATATCTTAAGGTATTTTTAAGTAATCTGAAGTATTCTATTACTTCTAGAACATTTAAAACTTTAAAATCTTATTATATTTAATACTTAAAATGCTAATATTTTTAAATACTTTGAAATATCTTGAAATGTTGTAAAAT
>WNHD01009953.1:0-12006 GCA_011057455.1 Ganaspis sp. Gsp50
TAAATTACTAACCCATAGGACTGTTCATAACGAAAATTTGAAATAAATCGGGACACTTTTTTTTTTAGTTGGACATTACACGTGAAATCCACCATATACGTATTGAACATCAGTCGACATTAAGTATTTTCAATCTGCACACTTCATTCGTAACCGTTTTGTGTTATTAAAAAATATTATAAAACTCTTTAATGTAGTTCTCGTAGTACAGTTGTGACTTTCTAAAGTATTGTCTATATAAGATTCTTTAATTTTTTCATGTAATTGACAGAACTGATATACGTCTTTCTAAATGTTTTAGAGTTTGCTAAAAAAAAATATTTCGCTTTTTATTGTTATCTATTTAAACAATACTATAATTACTTTAACGCAGTTTTCGTTTTTAAACCTATTTGTATTAGACTAAAAAAAATTCTTTTATCGATGTGATTTCTTTCGTGTTTGCTGTATTGCTCTCTTCAAAATGCCTTTTACAAGTTGTTTCGGGTGCTCAGAGCAATAGCGCAGTAAAAATATAAGATTTTATTCTATTGAAGTTATAGAAAATCCTCTGATTATTCTTAATAACTTGCGACAAACTTACAACGCGAAAAAGAGAAAACTAAATGCGATTGACGAAATTCCAGCAGAAAGAAATATATGTAGATCATGTTATGATCATTCTAAATCACCCGATGTTTTAGAAAATTGTAATCCACTTCAACCAGACCTGACAATATGTATACAGGAAAGGATTAAACTCTCATATTCGATGCACACTTGCTTGTAAGAATATAGAAAAATTAGTTTTAATGCCAAAAAAGATTCGTTGTCAGCTTATTGCAAATTATAAGTTCTTTGTACCTCCTGGCGCTCGTATGTGTAGTGAACATGTGGGAACTGATAATTACTGGCAATTTGTAAAGGCGGGAAAACAGGTATTGGCTGAAGAGCAGATATTGTTCAGTGATCTTATGTTTGAGTACATTAACGAATTAAAGGAAGATAAGCAGGCAATATTTGATATTGAAAGAATTGACTCTCCAGATGATACGACTTTCAAAGCTTGGTGTGCTTATGAAAAAGATGAATTTAGAAGAATCTGCAGCTTCATCAAAAGCTGCCAGCCGAAGCATGTAGGTGTTTTCTTATGTAAAATACGTACTGCTCTTTCTAATGAACAGTTATCTTTCTCGTTTGGAGTCAGCGATAGAACGATTGCTAATTATCTTAATTTAGCTAGTGAAGATCTTCTTGGAAACTTAGTCCCAACAATGATTAACAGTAATAATCGTTCAGCATTGATTGAACACAAAACACCTACTGCACAGAAACTCTTTGATATTGAAGAAGATAAAGGTTGTATACTTTTCGCTGCTACATACAGACTTGCGCAAAAATCTAAAAAATTTTCAGGGCAAAAACAACTGTGGAGTGAGCAAAAGAAAATGCCACTTACGAAACCCATGGTAGGTTGCGACCCTGATGGTTGGGTCTTATTTGTCCTTGGTCCATACGATGCTAACCATAATGATGCGTCTACATTAAAAGACTGTTTCAATAGGTTTCCAGAAATAAATGTTATCACTGAAGGTGATGTGATTTTGGCAGATAGAGGTTTCCGAGATGTCATAGGCTTTCTTAAAGATAACAAAAAACTTAATGTGTTTTCTCCAGGTCTTGGTCAACTTGACACTTTGGAAGCAAATCTTTCGAGATTTGTCACTAAAATTCGTTGGGTGATAAAGCAACTTTTTGGACGCTTAAAAAGTAAGTTTAAATTATTCTCTATTCCAGCCCACAACTCTACATTAGCTGACGAACATTCCTGGTGCATAAGTTCCAACAAAATCAGAGACGTGCAACTGCATCTATTAATTTCGCAAATTACGGTATTGTTGCATCAGAACCATTGTTGATTAAAGCATATATGAACTCAAGATTTCGATCTGGAAAACATCATCACATTTTTGTTCTTATCGATAATTTAAAGCTAGGAAGAGATGCTATAATAGAATACTATTGTACATGTGAGAGTGGTGCACGCACGGTAGGTTGTTGCAGCCACATCATGACAATTATATGGTACCTAGGATATGGTCAACACAAAGGATTGCATATCCGCAACCCTGATATATGCGAAGTTTCCATAACTATTAGCAAAAACTAATATACAAAAGAAAAAAGAAATTCATCCGTTAATGGCTGGATAAATATCCCTCTTGCCTATGCTAGCAAGATAAAAATTCACCTTGCCTTGATTGGCTGGATAACTATACGAATTGACTAAACTGTCTGGACAACTGTTCATCTTGCCTTTACTGGCTGGAGAACTGTTTATCTTACCTTTATTGGATATACAACTGTTCATCTTGCCTTTACTGGCTGGATAACTCTTTATCTTGCCTTTACTGGCTGGACAACTGTTCATATTGTCTTCATTGGCTGGAGAACTGTGCGATTTGACTATACTGGCTGAACAACTGTTCATCTTGCCTTTACTGGCCGGATAACTGTTTATCATGCCTTCGCAGGCAAGTTAACTAGGCGTCTTGAATATACAGGCTGGATAAGTAATCATCTTGCCTTCGTTGTCTGCATAACTATTAAGCTTAACACCACTGTCATTATTGACCATTGTTAAAATACTAGTTTGTATTTTTGGATTTTAAACTTTTAAGAATTTATTGTCTTGATCTATTTTCATTGAGTTCTGATGATAAAAAAATTCTTATTTTCTAATAGTTGAATCAAAATGATAGATGATGATTTTTTCATACAGGGGTATTTTTAAGGGTAGTAATTAGAATTAATAGGGGTGGATTATTTAACTTAGTATATCATTCTAGTGGTTATTCATAAATGCGACTATTGATGGATATCGTTTCTGGATATCCAGTAAATAATAATCATGTATAATCTGTCGTTTAAAGATTTATAAATGTCCTTGTTGAAATAAGAAGTAGTAGGGCTGGTTTATATAGCTTTGGGGATAATTCTGGTGGTTATTCATACATAGCTATTGATGAATAACACTTCTGGATATCCAGTCGATAATATCCATCTGAAATCTGTCGTTTAAAAATTCTTAAATGGCTTGGTTGAAATAGGAAGTAATAGGGGTGGTTTATATAGCTTAGGGGATTATTCTAATGGATGGTTATAGATGGCTATTGATGGAAAACGTCTGGATATCCAGTCAACAATATGCATTCATAATCTGTCGTTTAAAAGTTAATAAATGACTTTGTTGATATAAGAAGTAATAGGGGTAGTCTATATAGCTTTGGGGATGATTCTGGTGGTTATTTATAAATAGCTATTGATGGATAAAACGTCTAGATATGCAGTCAATAATAACCATATTTAATCTGTCGTTAAAAAATCCATAAATGACTTGGTTGAAATGAGAAGTAATAGGGGTGGATTATTTTGCTTAAGGGATGATTTTGGTGGTTGTTTATAGATGGCTATTGATGGATAACACGTCTGGATATCCAGTCAATAATATCCATCTATAATCTGTCGTTTAAAAATTCTTGAATGACTTTGTTGAACTAAGATGTAATAGGGGTAGTTTTGAAAGATTTGGGGATAATTGGGCTGGTTATTTATAGATGGCTATTGATGGATAACACGTCTGGATATCCAGTCGATAATATCCATCTATAATCTGTCGTTTAAAAATTCTTAAATGGCTTGGTTGAAATAGGAAGTAATAGGGGTGCTTTATTTTGCTTAGAGGATGATTTTGGTGGTTGTTTATAGATGGCTATTGATGGATAACAAGTCTGGATATCCAGTCAATAATATCCATCTATAATTTGTCGTTCAAAATTTCTTTAATGACTTTGTTGAAATAAGATATAATAGGGGTAGTTTTGAAAGATTTGGAGATTATTGGGGTGGTTATTTATAGATGGCTATTGATGGATAACACTTCTGGATATCCAGTCAATATTATCCATCTTTAATCTGTCGTTTAAAAATTCTTGAATGGCTTGGTTGAAATGGGAAGTAATAGGGGTGGTTTATATAGCTTAGGGGATGATCCTAATGGTTGATTATAGATGGCTATTGATGGATCACATGCCTGGATATCCAGTCAATAATATCCATCTATAATCTGTCGTTTAAAAATTCATAAATTAGTTGGTTGAAAAAAGAAGTAATATGGGTGGTTAATATAGCTTAGGGGATGATTCTGGTGGTTGTTTATAGATGGCTATTGATGGATATCATTTCTGGATACTAGTAAAAAATATTCATCTATAATCTGTCGTTTAAGAATTCATAAATGACTTGTTTGAAAATAGAAGTTATAGGGGTGGTTTATTTAGCTCAGGGGATGATTCTAGTGGTTCTGCATATTTGTCACCAGCGAGCAAAAATATTAAAAGAAGTGCAATTATTTTGATTAGTTTTTTTAGACTTTCCACATTAATTGTGGAATTGATACATTTTCTTTGGGAATGGTCAACCCCCTATCAACCCCCTTTACCCCCCTGTATTTCCTAAAAGGTGTTGATGCTCATCTTGAAATTTTTCAGGGATTATTGGGACATCATATGTAATCATTTGGCATAAAGAAAATTTTAAAAATCGATGTACCGAAAACAGGCATTTTTTGCATGGTTGCGGAGGCTCTTTGGAATGAGGAACAAAAACAATAAAAAGAAAATTAAAATTGAATATTGTTTAATTTCAGAAATCTAAAAACATGGGATACGATACGAGGGGAAGGGATAGAAAGAAATTGTACACTGCTAAAGGGGTGTGGACATTTTAGTGCCCTGGAGAGTGCTTTTAGGAGGTCAGGACGTGCATGGTCGAATCTGGGACAAGCCTAGAGGACGTGGTCTAGATCTTCTTCGGTATTAGGACAGGAGGGGCAATCTCCTAAATCGATATAATTTTTTCTAAATAGACTTGCATTTAATTTGTAATGGTTACTCCAGGCTCGACAGATAGCAACAATCCACTGTCTGCGAGTTGTAAATTCGTCATACCATGGTTTATTTCTGGGTTTGTAAAAATATTGGATGCATTGTGCACCTTTGTTTTTGCCTATTTCTATAAAAAAAGAATTACAGCTGCTATTTAGTTCTTTGCGTGCTTCGCTGAAGAAATCCGAAAATGGGAGTTGTATGTTAAGCAGGTCAGGGTTATTTAATGCATTTTTTGCAGCGTTGTCAGCTGCTTCATTGTCTTCAATTCCTGAGTGTTCAGGAACCCATACTAGAGTTGTTGGACGGCCTAAGTCAGACAGGATTCTCAAACAGTTTTTTATGGTAAAAATAATGTAGGATTTAATTTTATATACAGTTTTGGAAGCCAAATTTTTAAGTACACTAAGTGAGTCAGTAAAAATAACTGTATCGGTGAGTTTATGTTTGATAATGTAATCTAGTGTAAACAAGATAGCAAATGCATCGAGCGAAAAAATTGAAGCAAAATTAGAGATTTTGAATTGATGGGATATATTTAAGGAGGGTGCAACCAAGCCGCAACCCGCTGAGTTGTTTGCGTCTGATTTAGATCCGTCAGTGAAAAAGTAAGTGTGATGTGGAAAGTAGAAGTTTGAGAGATTTTTAAATTCCATTGTAGGGTTCGGCGAAAATTGTAGTGATTTACCCAGATCGAATAAGATCTGGGGAGTAAATAAATGATTTTCCTAAAGGAATTCGAAATAAGGATCAAGGTCCTTATTCCTTATAAGTTCGCTGTAATTTTTCGATTTCTCGAAAGCAAATAAAAGGGGGTAATTAAATTTATTATTCGAGTTACTAGTTAGACGAGAGAGTTCTAAAAGTTTTACCGGCAATGGATGTGCAGAGAAGGAAAGAGCTTTATACAGATGTTTTAGGCCAAATAGTTAAATCTTGATCTAAGGGGTGGTTGATAGCATTCCGCCAACATTACGTAAATGGGTGTGCTTCTTCTATAACAAACGGACAGTCTCAATGCTTGATTGCGGATCTTTTCTAAGCGGGAAATGCTTTTGTGTGATTTACAGTTGTATGACAGTGAGCCGTAATCCATTCTGCTTCTGAGTAAGAAGTTGTAAATTCGAAGAAGTAATTGGGGGTCCGCATCCCATGATGAGCCTCTTAGAACTTTAAAAATATTTAAAATCTTATTGCATTTTTTGCATAAATACTTAAAGTGGGTGTCTGAATATCCAGAGTTATGAAACTGAGTACCAAGATATTTGGCTGTAGATGATGGTGGTATTAAGTTTCCATTCAAAGATAAAGTATGATTGGGATCATCTAGGTTAAGTATTTTATTACTTAAAATGAGGAACTTAATTTTAACAGAGCAGACCTCTAGACCCCTCTCAGATAAAAACAGAGAAAGAATGTTGAGGCAATTTTGGAGAGAATTAATAATCTGAAATATGTTAGAAGAGCGACAAGTCACGGAAATATCATCCGAAAATTCATAAATTTCACAATCGGGGGAAATTTTGGTATGCAGTTTTCTGGTGTAGATGGTGAAATAGATTGGGCTAAGTATGCAACCCTGAGGGAGACCTACGGTACTTGTTCTTTGCCCAATTATTTTACCGTTAATTTTAAAGAATGTGTTTTTATATTTAATGGAATTATAGATGAAATGCACAATATTTTCTGGAATACCTATTTTGCATAGGTCCTTAGCGAGAATGTTTGGAACTACGCTAGAGAATGCGCCTTTTAAATCGAGGAAAAGTGCTCCAGTGTATTCACTATTAGCCAGTCCTGTCCATATTTCCGTAGAAAGTTGGGACAGGCCGTCGGCGCAGGATTTATTTTTTGTGAAACCATACTGAAAAGGACTGAGAATTTTATTGCGTTCGATAAACCATGCTAGTCTATTGTAGATAAGTTTTTCAGTGAGTTTAAACATACAAGACGCTAAGGAAATAGGACGAAATTTATCAGAAGAGGATTTTGGCAGAAAAAAAACAAGAAAGTTGTTCCAAGAAGGAGGAAACACTCCATTAGAAATAATTCTATTTAAAATTGATAAAAAAGCTGATAAAGTTTCAGGTAAAAAATGTTGAATGATATTAAAGTTAAGTTTATCAAGACCTGGGGACGAATTCGTTTTGTATGATTTGATTACTGTTGTAAGTTCAGATAAGGAAAAGGGGGATACCAAAAACGGGTGTGTTTCAAAGTTGCTAGAGAAGTTTTCATGGAGTACTGTAGGAGGGCATAATACATCTATTAAGGAGAACAATTTTTCTATGGTAGCTGTATCCGCCGAGCAAGAAGCTGACAAGGGTTGGGTAAAGCGATTCTTGAAACGTTTAATTATAGCCCATATTTTTGCAAATGGGGTAAACCTGTCAAGGGAGTCGCAAAATTCTCTAAACGATCGTCGTTTGGCTTCAATAACAGTGCGCTTAACTAGAGCTTCACATCTTTTCATTTCGATAAAATTGGGGTAATTAGATGTTGTTTTGTAAATTAACAGAGCTAATTTTCAGTTTTCGAAAGCCTCATCACATTTATCGTCCCATCAGGGTGCCGGAATAAAAGCTTTTTTGGTTTTGGTAAAGGTATGATTTTTATCAATTGTTAGTTTGCGTTGAGGACATGCAACGTTGATAGCGGCATCTACGAGTTCCACAAAATGTGTGTAATCGGCGATTGCGACTGTGGTACTTAAAGATTCAAGGTTGGTTTCTATAGATGTTATGAGTGAGGTAAATGACAGCTAGTTTATTCCTTAGAGATTATATTTATGAGACGAAAAAATTGAGATGGGTATTGAAATATCTGACTGCTAAAGTCACCTTCTATATACACAGAGTCAATTTCAGAATTTTCAATTGAATCAAACAAAAGCTTCTAATAATTAGCGGGAGTCGTTTTGGCTGGGACTTTATAGATTGAGACTATTAAAAGTTTGCCCATTGATAAATCAATTTAGACAGCGAGTGTTTCTAGTTCATTCTCGCGTGTAAAAATTGTTTGCACTTTTGAAAAGGTTAAGTGTTTACGAATGGCGATAATAAGACCACCACCTTTGTTTATAATTCTATCGCGCCTAATTATGTTGAATTTAGAAAATTGAAATTGATTCTATTCTTGGGGTTTAGAAAGGTTTCACAAAATATGAGTTCGTCAAAGTCATTAGAGAGTTTTTGGATGTCGTATATTTTTGTGGAGACACCACGACAATTCCATTGCAGTAAATTGAGTGTGAAGAGATTAGCCATCATTAGGGGATTTTTGATTGAGCAGAGTATGAAGAGTTTCTGTAACTTTCGATAGTTTATCCTGAATTTCCTTTGCGGTTTCTGGAGAATAGTTTGCTGATAGATGTCTTACTTGGTTATTTAACCAGGAAAGAAAAGTGGATAAAGAAATTTCATTTGAGGATGAGGCGGACGAGGTGCTTGGAGTTGTTGAAACATGAGGTGAGACTAATTGTAAGGCAGAGCCATTGGGGACCAAGTTTCTGTCTCTTTCGTTGTTCCATTCAGTTGCAAAAAAGAAGCTGGAGTAAACTGGTCGACAGGAAGATTACTCATAATGCCGTGACATGAGATGAAACTAAAGGGGATCAATGCAATCAAACCTTTCGATTTAATTAATGGGTCATTCAAAAGTTTGTTGGCTGCCTTACCTGAATTTAGAATCACTCGAGTTTTGCCACGGCCCCTCTAGAGGATATCAACGATATTTCCCGGGAAAGACGAATGGAGCATCCGTCCCATGGTCATGTGATTGAGGTCTTTACGAAATTCGGTTGAGCTGGGATCGCGTTTGATAAAAACAGTGCAATTACCTTTTAGTTGGCTGTCGTAAGGAACTGAGTTTAAAGCATTGTTTGCCAGTTTCGTGTTTGATTTTTGTGTGTGTGACTGTTTTTGAAAAGGTGATTGTTCCTGACTGAGGGAATTTGCACTTGGATCAGCTGGGATCTTACCGGAGACAAGAAGCAGATTACTCGCTGCTGATTCGAATTCCATTTGAGAATTAGGAGAAGGGGGGGGGGAGCGTCGATATTTCCCGTGTCTGAAAACATGATTGGAGAGCCGGAGGTATAACCTCCGCTCAGCAAACGTTTGTACCACGACAGATCAACACTTATTTGAAAAGTGGACTAAAAGTTAATTATAAGTAAAACAAGATGGCCTCACCGGCCAACAAGGCTGACGCTCAATACAGTGTGATATAAAATGTAAAGCGTGCCAACAGCACGGTAGCTGCAGAGGGCTCCTCAATGTAAAAGGAATCCGCTTTTCACCGACATTAAAGAAGCAAAAGGAAAAACACGCGTGAAAACACTTATTTACATAAAAAGACTACGAAAAACATAACAAAACGATTCGCTCGGTATCACCGCTCGCGAGGAACTCCAATACGATAGTTCAGCTCAGCTATGAGCTGCGCCTGTGCTCAATGTGCCACGTATATACAAGCGTGTGTCTAAAATCTCGAAAGTCGTCTTTAAATACTTAATATTTGTCTTTTGTGCGGTAAAATAAGTATTTAATATGAGAATAAGTGTTAATGTACACTAAATGTAACTGCTAATAAAGTTTTTCTTGGCCTCGTCCTTGAAAATAACTGAATAAGTGGAAATTAACTACTTTTAGGTTATCGACATTTCTTGAATTGTATCGTATTATTACTTTGATATTTTGAGCTTAATTTCAACAAATATTAGTAGAAAGCATATTTTTGACTTATCAATTATTTCCAATAAACGTATATATTATGCTTATATATACTATAACCATTTTCCTTTAATTTTTTAAGTTAATCTATGTTAATTTAATAAAAGTTTTGGTTACTGGATGATTTATTGGATTTAATGTAAAGCGCCAAGTTATCTTTGCGTGAAGCGCCGGAAGGTAACTAAACTGGAATTTAATTTTCTACTTTATCTGATTTTATTTCTAATTGCCAAACTATTCCCAATATTTTAATTGGAGAGCGCCGGGGAAAGGAGCAGCAGAATAACTAAACCTCACTAAATAGAAAATACTTTAAAGAACAACACTTTTATTTTTAGAATTACTAATATACGAATTATAATGCTGAATGTCCGAACGGTGAATTCGGACTAAAGGCCCGAATCAAATTAACAGAAGCAACGTTTGATGGTAGTTACTCGCGAGCACTGATTTGAAAAAAAGCACTAGTTCTGAAGGAAACCACTCCTTCAATAATTATAAGTCTTTAACTGAGGAGCTCACCAGTAATACGGCGTCTACCGCGAAAATCGCTCGTCCCACCATGACTTGCAAAAAGATCCTTCCAAAGGAGAGCCGCAAGGTGCACAAAAAGAATAGACAAATCGTCGTCTTGAACGCCAAGAAGAGAATGTGTTACTCACGAACATCAAGATGAGAGTGACGCGGATCGGAAAGAGTCTGCTTCGTCAGCACACGGCACTAAAATCGCCGTGTTGAATACTGGCACTTTCACTGTTACCGATCGTTGGCGTAATGTTTGAGTTGATCGGTGGTCGGAGGATTACACTGATGGTAAAGGCGGCAACTCTGTTGCCAAGAATTCAAAATGGCGCCGACTGCGAATTTGACAGTTCATTAACACTAATCAGCTGCCGACGATATCTCTGGTACTTCTCTGAAAATCGGGACTCACATCAGAAATTCCCCGAGTTTAGATTCGGCTATCACAGCAGCCTTTGAATTGTTGACTCTCTTCTTGATGTTTATTATGTTTTATGTTTCGCATGAATTTAATTTTTGTGCGTTCTAAAATTTTAGCACGTCACAATACATGCATATAATATATATATTTTTATTGTATATATTTATTTGAAATATTCCGCATATATCCCTTGTAATCTCCCTTCCAAATTATTAAGAAAATATAGAATACAAATAAAAGTTAAAAATCCATATCCAAATGAAATACTATTTCAGAAAGTATATTGGAAACTATTTTGGAACCTATATTGGAAACTATGTTGGAACCTTTATTGGATCCAATATAGGATCCAAGCTGAAATTCGAATATTGGATGCAATATAAGTTCCAACATAGGTTCCTATATTAGATCCAATATTGGATCCTACATTGGATCCTATATTGGATCCTACATTGGATCCTATATTGGATCCTATATTGGAATTTCTAATAGGGATGCTTCAGAAAATTCTAACAATTATATTACAATATATTGCTGAGTGTTATCCAATAGCTATCTCTCAAATATAAACTATTAATCCCTCCAAATAATTAAATAAAACCTCCAGTTTTCTCAGTGTATAAATGTTAAATGTGTTAATATAAAATTTGGTAGAATAGTACTTAAAAAGAATATTTATTTTATATGTACGAATGTTACCTATATTATGTTATATAATTTATAAATAAATTTATTTTTATGCTTTTGCAGAATATTTTACAAGATATTATTATCGAAGATTTTAGGCATGCTTCAGAGAAAGTTGTGGAACAAGACAAAAGCCCTCCTGTAAATCATGTTATTGCAATAGTTCCATTGAGCAATTAGTGTTGGGTAATATATTGTTTTAAAATAACATGTTACATAGTTTTTAAAATAGAATTTTACTTAAATATGAATTCCTTGCAGCGTTATGATTATGTAAATTAATGAGTCATTCTAATCAGGGTGAGGTGGTCCTTAAAGCTGCAAATAACTTATTTTCTGAGGAAGATCGAAGGGAGATGATTTGAATTCTTGTGTCAGAATTGACTACATTTTATGAAAACTGGTAAGAAGGAAAAATTTAATTTAATTTTGTCAAAGTACAAATTGTTAGTATATATATATATATCAAAAAATGGATTATAAAAATATTTAATTGTAACTATGTTTAGTTATCTTCCTGAAAGTGCAAAAGTCTTTCGAGCTAAAGCGATTCTAGCAGATTTTCCTTTTTTGAGAAATGTAAAAACTACAAGAGGATATGTAAGTAATGATAATGATAATAACACCGGCCCACAAAAAAAAAAGTGTCCTGAGCTTTAGACCAGACCAAGTTTACTTTATGTTTTTGGGGTCGCTGAAACCGAATCTGAAGTCCATT
>WNHD01009955.1:0-15593 GCA_011057455.1 Ganaspis sp. Gsp50
ATTTATGAGAGAAATGAGAAAATGCTATAAGTAGGCAGCACTTGATGTGTAAAGAAAGAAAGAACGAACTAAAGGTTAGATTCGGAAGGACTTTATCCCATCCTGGAATGCGCCAAGTAAAAACTCGATAAACAAGTCATTACCGCCCTTCCAAATAAAAGAAATAGTTCATTCTTTACCCAGGCCACCGGCTAGCTCATAGTATAAGGTGAAGAGGGGCGGGGGTCTTAAAGCACAGACAAGCGAACAAATGCATCCTGGAAGGTAGAAGTTTCGCCAAGGAAAATCAAGAGAAAGACCAAATAAAAGTCTTGACTTTCTATTATTTCATAAATAAAGGTTTATTGTTCTACAAGAATAAAGTTAAGAAGTTTAAAATGTTGGTTATAGTCCCTCTGAAGGAGGACAAAGTTGATTGAAAAATTCACCTTACGGAACCAATTATTATTCAGAGAATTTAAATTAATTAATTTATCATATAGAATTAGAAAATGTAATATGATAAAGAGTAATTTAGCTAGATAAATTACAACCCGCCTAACATCGGATAGAAGCACATGGCGACTTGTGAAAAGATTTTACATAGGAGTGATGTGCCACTCAGAAATTAATTAGCCGTTCACCGTGAGATGGTTTATTGTAGGTGCTTCGAAAAAGGGCAGAAGATCCGCTCACAATCAAATGATTTTAATAAAAGAAAATTACATTTCAACTTTATAACCATAAAGAAAAAGAACCGCGATTGTAATGAATCGGTCGCAACTATCTTTGACGAAGGCTCAACCAGGAAGACCGAGAGCGTTGGCTTTCGGAAAGTTCTCAGCGTCCCTTTCCTCCCTTCCTCCTCCAATATTGTAGATAAGTACAATTTCATCATGATAATGTAGCAATTAGTCCTAGAGATGTCATGGGCTGTACGAGATCCAGCTTTCCTTCTTTTCGTTATGAACGTTTCGCAAAATGGGAATCTCATCCGCTATGCGTTCATAACGAATCCTGGCGGGATCTTGGGATCCGTCCTTGGACCTCCACTCATGATGTTGGACAATGAAATAATAATATAAAAAGAAAAAAAACAATACGGTCTCTGAAATAAATGGTCCCTTCAAAGCATGGAATTTACAATCGCTTCATAATCTCTCAAAAAGGAACAAGACTTATACAATAGAAAAAGTATTTCCAAAATACTAGTTATTGCTCCCTGGTTGAGTAAAAACGCGATTGGCTCCTTCGAAAGGTAAGGATAACGGGCAGATAAAATCTGCAAAGATGTACTCAAAAGGACTTTTCTTCTCTAAAACTTAATATATCTGTGACAAAATAAATACACTTATGTTGGAATTCAGTGCGCTTTCATAGCCTGTCTTCTTAATTCAAAGGTTTCGACCTTTGTAAATAAAACAGGCAGTTAATAATAAAATAAAACAAATAATTTTACTCTTTTATGTACCTTCCGGACATAACAGTAGCGTAAAATAATAGTTAATATAAGGATTCTCAAAATCATTGGTTTTTTGCGATTTGATGTTTCTCCTAGACAGAAAATGGTTTTGTAGAATTGAATTTGTCAAAAATTGAGTCTAGGCCTGTGCAAAAAACCCGAAACTCCAAGCACGAACGAGTCGAGCTTTTTACACTTCTAGCCGGGTCGGGTCGAGCTGGATGGTTTCGGGTTAGATTGGGTCGAGTCGGTTTCGAGCTTTTCGGGTTCTTGAACTGTTTTAATTCTTAAATACATTAAGTTTCTAAACTTTTAAGATTATTAAATTTGTTAAAGTTCCTAAAATGTTCGGATTCGTTTTAGGGTTTCAAGCGGTTTGATTGGTGAGAGCTCTTTACATCAAGGTGAAGTATGAAAAACCCCTTTTCCGAGACGAAAATGATTTAACAAAAGTTAATCAAAAACGATTGAATAATTTATCAACAAATAAGCTTGTTGTTAGAACTATTATAATTCTACTACTATTCAGATCATGAAAACTCGCGTCCAGCAAACCCAGATTTATTTTAATTATTAAAAAGTGAATTAAAAATATTCATTTAATAATAAATGAATAAGATTTATTAAAATAAAGATGGAACATTTAGTATTTCTTATTAATTAATTCGTTTAGTTATTTGTTTATTTAAATTATATTTTTTATTTAAAGCATCGATTAAAATGCACAATCTTCATCGAAAAATAAGGCTATATCTCATTTTCCTTCTTATTATTCACATTTGCTAGCCTATCTTTTGGTTTTTCCTCTTCTTCTTCTTCTTCTTCTTCATTTTCGCTATCAATCAAAGGAGCATATTCATACCCATTTTTCTTGTTTTAGTACAAAAACGCGTCCACTGGACTGACGCTGGAGTGAGAATCGAAATTCTATTTA
The DNA here is from genome assembly GCA_011057455.1 of Ganaspis sp. Gsp50. Taxonomy (NCBI): domain Eukaryota; kingdom Metazoa; phylum Arthropoda; class Insecta; order Hymenoptera; family Figitidae; genus Ganaspis; species Ganaspis sp. Gsp50. The sequence goes on from WNHD01009955.1 coordinate 2,376, forward strand.
CTATTAAGTATCGATTATTTTTTAATTAAATGGAATTTAAATATTTATATAGAAATATATTTTATACAAAAAAGTGAAATATATTCGAATATATGCTAAAAATTTTAAAATAGTATGTCTCACATGAGGAATGTGTTTTATTTCAAGTCAATCTCCTTATTCCTGGAATATTTTCCAGTAAATGAGTTTGTGAAGATAAATGAATAATTCAATATCCAGGAAAAGTTTCGATTCTTTACTTTAGGAATATACGACACATGTTTGCTCCATATCTGAAAATCGCATCCGCTTTACGAAGTAAAATCACCTAGAATACTGGGAGTAAAATAAATGAAATGAATTTAGCTAAATGAAAGAATAACATAAACGATTTACTATTCTTTTGAAACAATCTTGATTATGACTTCAATATAATTTGAAAATTCTTCCAATGTATAAGCAAGAAAGCAGGATCTTTGGAATCTTGACAACAGCATAAAATTTTTATATGTATTCTACGGATTTCAAACATTTACTCCATAATCCATAATCAAACAGTCGAGTGCGTCCACTTGAATTAAATTTTTCTTATCTCCAATCTGACGTACATCCAACTCTTATTAACTCTAAATTATTTCGCTTAATTGAAGAACTTCAAGCGTGTTATTATCGCTTTTGTCAACAAGCTTCACCAATCTGTTTTTATCAATATCCCAACCAATCATTAATTAAAAAATGACCATTTTTCATGCTTAACAATTTTATTTCAGAAAAATATTTATCAAAACAACAATAGCAAACATATTTCTAATCTCTAATGAAAAATTCGTAAATAGTATTTTTTAAGTGATATAAGCAATAACTCCTTTTTTAGGCAACGAATGAACACCTTGATTTATCATTCCTTAAAATTATGCGTACAATATGAATCTAACACATTTTATAATATAAACAGAAACGAATTTACCCGTCATTTGAAAATTAAAATACAATTTACAAGATAATTTTAAATGTTGATTTTTTCTAAAAAAGAGGGATAGGAATAAAAAAATATAAATTAGTCTTTGGAAATTGAAGAGGATAAAAAATTGGTGACTTCTTCTCTATTTCTTTTATAGTGTTGATTTTTGGAAAGCGTGCATTTTACTGATATGAGAATAAGTACGTTGAAGAAAATAATGTGTGCTTTTTAAAAATCAGTTTTGGGACGCTTGTCGAGATAAGCTTTGACGCCTGGGTGATTGTGCACTGTTTGCCTCATTTTCTGTAAAGCTGGATAATTCTTATTTACATCATGGCCAAGCACAAAGCTCAAGTAATCGCCGATGGAGCAGTACAATAGATCAGCCATGGACATCTAATGAATATAAAGTAGATTATTAAAGTTTAATTAAATTGTTTCCAAGTTAAGTAAATATCTGCAGGTTGCTGAAGTTCCTGCATACATTATTTATAAATAATGTACAATTTTATGATACATACTCTTACATCATTTGAAATATTTCCATTTCACTGGGATTTTATAGAAATCTATAAATTAATTCGAATTGATTCAAGATTGGTAAACGACAGAGTCAATACTTGAAAAGAATTTTGATATTAAGTTTTCTATCCTGGTTGTATTAATACTTTTTTGTAATACTGTGCCTTAAAAACTCGACTTTTTACTCACTAGTGATTAGGAACTACTTTTTACTCACTAGGGAGTATAAAAAGTTAAGTTTTTAAGTCTCAATATTACAAAAAATTATTTTTGCGCCCTTGTTGCATAAATAACTATTAATATTTTTAAATTTAACTTTTCTCAATCTTTTTCAATTTTTAAAAGTTGTTTTTAAACTTTATTTTTTTGTAATTCCACTAAAACTTCACTTATTTAAAGTCGAGCTTATTTGTAGCAGTTTTTGCTTCACTTACTTTCAATTATTTTGTATGTATTTTTTGCCCTGTCCCCATATGTATCTTTTTCTCATCCTCTCACTTGTTTTTGTATATATGCAGAAAGCGACCAGATTGAAAGTTACGATTTATAATGTGTTTCTATTATAATTTTTGAGGCTTTTCCAATATTAATTTAAATAAACTACTAAGAATTTTTCTAACGAAATAGTAAAGACGTGATTTAAATGTCTAAAGGAAAAAGATAAATGAAAATATTTCAGTTCAGATTATGGGCGACGACATATTGTCCTGTACAACTTTTCTTTAATAGTAAAATAATGTTATTGACATTCAATATGAAGGAGAGTCCAGAATAGGTGATCTAAGGTTAGATTTTTAACGTCGACGTGTCGATTGAAGAATAGAAAACAATAAAACGACACGTCGACGTTCAGGAACTACCTGCTCTAGACTCTATTTAAAAACATTAATAAACTTAAATTTAAATAATGTAAAACCCTTTTAATAAATCATTTAATTTAACCTCCATTTTCCAGAAGTTAGCACCAAATTATATAAAAATCCAGAGAAACTTTTCGGAATAATTTTTTTAACTTTATTTTAATATAAACTGTAAAAGAATTTGGTTCATCATGTACATTAGTTCCTAGAGCGTGTCTGATCTTCAAAGGGTTAGACTCATTCGTTCTAACGGAATTAACTACTCGGGATTTAGCAGTTATAAAGGCTAAATACGAGAGAAAAGGAGGAAGCAGGAAAGAAGTTATTAAAGCCTCAGACTACTTTTAAGGAGAGACAGAGTACATTCCTTCGATCAAGGTAACAAGACTGGTAGAATACTGTCAACAAGAAGGATTGCCTTTAATATTGGGCTGTGATGCTAATGTACACCATACGGTTATGCGGCAGCACGGATACCAATAAAAGAGGGGAGGGACTTTTAGACTTCTTACTAGATGCTGATTTAGACATCCTAAATCAGAAAGATGAGCCAACATTTATGACCACAAATTGGAATGAAATGTTGGATTTAACGTTCTGCTCTAATTCTGATTGGGGAACTGCGCAAGATTGGAGAGTCTCTAACGAGATCTCGATGTCTAATCACAGACTTATTACATTCAGAATAGAAGCAGCTGATCAGCCAATAAGGTGGGATAGGCACCCGCGGAGGATTGAATGGGCTTCTTATTGTGAAGACCTAAGGGACTCCTTGGGTCACTTCCTATCGAGGTATGGAAATGTGGAAAAATTGGAACTTGCAGCTGATTGCTTGCAGAAAGACATTATTTTCTCTCAAGAAAGAAACTGTCTAGCCAAAAAATCTGGTCTGGGAGTGAAGACGAAATGGTAGAACTCCCGCATTGAGGGAATGAGGCAGACATTGAGAAGGTTTTTCAATAAGATTAAGAAAGGTGGGAACCAGGAAGTTTGGGATTTATACCGAAAGACGAGAGGGGACTACAAGAGAGAACTTGAGCTGGCAAAGGTGCTAAGTGCCAAGCTTAGGACAAATCCCTAGTGGGCGCTTTGCTCAAACTAAGGAACAGAGTCTGGAGCATCTGATGGAGGTTAACTTCTCGGACTTCAGGAAGGAGGGAGACAATGAGTTGAGGTGACGAGTCGTCACTGACGACCAGAGGTCCCACGAACAGGTCAGGAACATTGGAACCTCGGCTCAAAAATTGTTACCCCAAAAGGGCTTCATTGGGATATAAACTCATGTGAGCAGTGTATATCACCAGGAAGGACGGCATGTATCCGGTGTTTTTTGCAAAAGGGCCTGGAATACATACGAACCTCATTGGTGAAGATTATGGGAGCATATGTAGCTCTACTGGGATATACACCAGAGTCCTGAAAAAGGACGAGAGTAGTATTCGTCCCTAAAGACGTAGTGGTATTCGCCATTCAGGTTACACTGCAGCTAGAAACTTTAGACCAATCAGCTTGACTTCCTTCATGTTGAAGGCTTTAGAAAAGATGGTTGATGTTTATATCAGGCAGGAATGTCTGTTGAACAGGCCCTTACATGCAGGACAACATGCATACAAGTCTGGATTGTCGGTCGAGACTGCATTACAGTCAGCGGTGGGCAGGATTGAGAGGAATTTGGAGACGGGAGGGTACACGGTAGGTGCCTCTCTAGATATTGAAGGAGCTTTTCCAAGCACACCTTGTAGGACAATCTGATAGGAAGCACGGAATTACAGCGTGCCCGATCCTCTCATTAGGTGGATTAGAAGCATGTCTCAAGCAGCTGTTCTTGCTAGGGCAGGAGCGGCAAAACCAATGATGTGTCCAGAACCTGCACTAGGCATTATGACCTAAGTGAGCAGAAGAGTGCCTTCAGTAGGTGGATTGAGGGAAGACATAAAAAAGTTTGGGCAGCTACAGAAGGGGGAATGCAGGCAAAAGAACTGTTGGGACTAACTTTTAACACAGTCCGATTGCATAGCCTTCTAAGCTCAACAAAATCAGTGTGAGGACCTTGGCCAGCCTACTCACAGGTCATGGACTTCTTAATTGTCACCTACACAAAATTGGAAAACAGCATTCTCCAATGTGTAAGAAGTGTGAAGAGGATGTAGAATCACCGATCCATGTTTTGTGTCATTGCCCGGCTTTTGTAAGGGAAAAACATGTGTGTTGGGGGACTGCGCTTGCGGACCCTAAGGATATTACGGACTTATTTTTAGATGAGATCTTGGGCTTCTGGAAGAAGACAGGCCTCTAGAGAAGCCGGAAGTTTGAGCTAATTGGGACAGGTACAATGGGTGTAAAATCTAATTCTCTACTTCTGCAAGGAAACACCCAATTATGGTTTAAATATAGAATATAAATTTTTTGAATTTGTAAAATGTGAATTTTCTGCAAAGAGAATCTTTAGTTATCGAATATATATGTATATGAATATACTTTATGAATTCCATTCCTGTCTTATTCATTTGTATCCAATTGGAGGAATAAAAAATAAGCTCAATTTATTTTCTGTTAATTCCAAGTTAACAATTTATGTAGAAAAAATTTTTACTGTCCGAAGAACAGAACTAGAATTTTCTGCGGGCAAATCAGACACTTTAAAGACGGGCTATTGAAACTATATTACAGAAATTGAAATTAAAAAATATCTATATTTATACTATTTTCAGTATTTTAGAATTCAAAAAAATTTTTTTATATTTTTTATTTCTGATTTTATTACATTATATTGCAAAAACTAACGTCTTTGAACTCAAATTCTTTTTCTATTCTTTTTAATTCTATTAATTCTGTTTATTTTATTTAATTATATTTTCAATACTGAAAAAATTAAAGAAATATTAAAGTGAGATAGATTGGAATTCTCTTCGAAACAGAAATCTAATCAGAGAATACGGTGGAATGGGATATTAGAAATGGAATTCAGAAGAATTTACTAAATCTTGTCTTTTATAGTAAACTTAAAGTTATTAGTTATTTTCAATTTCCCGCTTCTTACTGGATTAAAATAAGACAAATAAAATACCTTTTGTCCAACCAAGAATCCATTTTTCTTAACCCTTTCTTCAAATAGTTTCATGCTCTTTTCGTATTTTTCCATGGCTTTTTCCTTCAAAATTGCCTTGAAGTTGGGATCCTTTTCCCAGTAATACTGACTTAATGCTGAAAAATAATGCAAGTATTTACAAAATATTGTTTTAAGTTTAAAAAAGTAGACAATCAAAAATTGAGAGAACACAAGATTCAAATTCTTTGCTACACCAGAATGCCGATTCTGCGTCGCGACTCGAAACAAGGTTGAAGTTTTTGAGGGATAATTTAGAAATTTTTGACCCATTTTTTGACTGGGTCAGTTCAGGAATAATGCCTTATATTAAAAAAGTAGAACAGTTTTCGAGCTATAGCTAAAATTCAATTCTTTGGGTTTTGACAGAAAATGAGTTCAGGAAAAGATAGTTATCTTCTGACTTTACCGATTCCAAAATTTCCTATTTTTAGAACAGTTTTCAATCAAGCTGTTGGTCTAATGATAATTTTTTTTTTTGGTTCGTCCATGTATACCCTTTTAGGGTTTTAACATATCTAATACCCCTCCCAATTCTTTTTCATAAGCCCCCATTTATTCCCCCTAAATTGCGTCCGTAGTCGACTTTAATTAGAATTACTCCTATTCAACTGGCCCTTTCTAACCAGAGTTAAGGGGAACTACGGAAAACATTAACTGAATAAAGCCGATTTATCGACAGATGAGTCTTGGATGTATGATTTCGAAGTCTCGAAATAACACACAAACAAGTCCTCAACATCAAATCTTCCGCTCTGAGTACCTCACGTGCCGGAAAAAACCCACAGCTGACGGGCGCGAACCCTCGATCCGCCACCGCAAAGCCCTAGGCATTTTCTAACCCAGCTACTCAGTCGGTTTTTAATGATATTTTTAAATCCGGATAATTATGGTCAAATATTTTTAATTATTTAATGAAAATCCATTTTTTTCAAGAGTGGAAAAATAAATTGAAAACTAAAAAAATAAAATTATGCTCAGGTCGCATCGGGGGCAAAGACCCCTTAGTACTTTATAACAATTTAAATAAACAACTCACAAGCTTTGTATTTTTCTTTTGTTACTAAACGTGTAGTTTTTTTTTAAAATATAAAAAAAAATTTTTTAGGAAATATTTTTTAGGAAATATTTTTTTTCCAATAGAGATTCATACTTTCATATTTTGTTATAAAACTATTTTAATTATTTCTTTGCAATAAAATTCTTTATAATTACAGTAATAATTCAAACAAAATAATTCTTCGCGATAATTTTTTTTAAGATTTGTGGTTAAGTTCACGGGTCTTATTTGATGAAACATAACAATATTTTCTGATTTCGAAATTAATAAGATGTGAGGAAATAGTCAGTGAACAAGAGGCAAAAATTCAGGAAGTGAACATTTAAGAAAATATTATAAGCACTTGAGCCACCCTAAAGTCCCAGTTGGTGTCATTTATTCGCACTAGGGGATTGGATCTTTCTCTGAGATAAAAATAGACGACAGTGATAAAAAATGAAAGTTTGCGAATGTTCTTTTGACCTTAGTTGGTATGTATATGAAAAAGAAGAGACCTGCGATTTAAAAGAAAGCGGAAGCTACTTAAGGCAATCTTTGATACGGGAATATTTTTTCTATAATACCAGATAAGTTAAATAAACATAATTCAAAAAGAGGTGTATTACGTTTTATAAGAGGGACAAAAGGAAAATAATGGCTGAGACTTTTGTTACTTTTTCAGCTATTATTGTGAATTTAAAAACAGATTTAAGTATTTTATTTTAAATATTCTAAAATTTAAAAAAAATTTAAAACATAATTAAGACTGTAAATATAAATCAGGGATAAGTGATTCATTATTTTAAATTAACGCCAATGCGCTGTCAATTAGCGATATTTTAGGTTATGTTTATGTATTGCTTTTAGGAAGGAAGTGGCACTTACGAACTCTCATGTCATCGATGTCGTCAACCGCTGCATCAATCTCCAGAGCTTCGAGGTCATTGGATCCGTAAAGGTTGAATTTTTTCGCCAAATAACGACAAATGGATTTCGATTGATTGTATTTTTTGCCATCAATCTCCAGAACTGGCATTTGACCCATGGGCATTTCTGAAAGAATAATATCATAGGACATCTCTTCACACTTCCAGCAAGTTATTTTTTAAGCAAATTTATTCATTTTTATTATTGGAATATATTGTGCGATAAAATTCTATGTTTAGTGTAACAAAAAATGAATACAGTTAATTATAAGAAACATTATTTTTAAATCAGAGGCAAATAATGTAAGTTCATTTTATGAAAAGTTTTTCACACAAAAATATTTGTTTCACAAGAACATCTAAAGTTACCAACACAAAAATAATAACAATTATAAATGAATAATAATAATGAATAAAAAAGTGGTAAGTTTAGAAATACAGATTTCTCAACTTTCAAATGAAAAATAGTTTCGGGCAAGTTTCATGCTGAAAAAGCTTTCCGGGATAAAGTATTTCGTCTAATATTAAGGAAGTTTTTTGACAATTTTAAAAAAAAAATTGTTTAATTAGTTATTGATTTTAGCAAATGCAAAGATTCAATCTCTGACGCAAGCGTCCTGTTTTGTGCTACACTTGGTTGGTTTTTCAAAATTTTATAAAATAACTTTTGAACAAAATTATTAATAAATTCATACCAGACAGACCATTCTGTTGATATTTTAAGAATGTATACCAATTTTCAAAACGATATGTTTATTATTTTAAGAGTAAAACGGCGGAAAAAATTTGCCTTATAGGTCACGTGGCCACTTACGTCATTTTCCATCACATGCCCTTAAGAAATGTAGGGATATTTTCTATTCTTTAATTAAGTGATTTTTTCAAAGATTCTGCGAAGGTTTGAAATTCTTGTATCTATACTATTCTTAGCTTTTTAATTTTTCTGCTAAACAATTTTTCTCTTTATTGACTTATTAACAATATAATCAATGAAAAGTGCATTATCATCTGTACATCATCAACTTCGTTATACAATGTTTGCAGTCTCATTGAACTTACGTAAGTAAATACAAATAATATGTTTCATAAAACGTTTCTAGTTTTTATATTTTCCTTTTTATTATTTCCTTTAGTTTAATAATTTTATACTGACATTTTACATTTTCTTAAGTTTCTAACAATGTCCTTGGTAAATTTTTCCATCAGTGTATCTTGAAAATAGTAAGAACAATTGGAATTGGAGTGTAATATTTTCGAAAATTACTTGCTTTGCAGAAATGTTGCTGAAATCACAACTTTGACTAGGAATATAGCGGCATATTTCTCCATACAATGTATTGAGAAAATCGAGGAGAAAATGTTGCTATTTAAATATACGTTTTATCAAATTTTATCAAAATCGAACGTTATATTGCAGGATTATTGAACGCACGCAACATTGCGTTAATGTTTGCTGGTAAAATTGCTGCAATATTGTGAAAATGTTACGGCAATGTTTCCATGAAATATTCTGGGAAATATTTTGAAATGCTTTATACATCTTTTGTTATATATGACGCACTCTGAAGAAAGGGACCTTAGAGGGAAACAATTGCAGGTTATATCTTACGATAGTTTTAAACTTGAATTAATCTTTTCTTTTAGTTATCTACACAATCAAAAACAGCATTTTTCGCAGTGAATAAACAAAACAATAAAGAAACACTATTTTTAATAGAAAATCCATACCGAAGCTTTATAATCACGTTATATTAAAAGTGTTATATCAAACATAACTTTTGTACTTCTTAGGTCCCTTTCTTTAAAGTGCGTCACATATATTTTATTTTATAACAATTTTAAAAATTATAATAAATCAGTTTTAAATTTTACACGCAAATTTTATGACAATAGTTATACCTACTGGCAATATTATGGCAATATTGCTGCAATATGACAAGGTTGCGCGACCATGGTTGCGACAGGGTGGTTATGTAACAAGAAAGTAGCAACAGTGGCACAATATTGTTGCAATATATCTTACTTTTTAAGTTTATGAAACATTTTTTGCAATATAACAATAGTAAAATATTACTAAATGACAATTTACAAATATTTTCTAAAGATAATCAAAAGAAATATTCTTAGAAGCAATTGTAAAAAAAAATAATTAGAAATAAAGAACTGTAAAGAAATTATTCCAGAAAAATATCTGTACATTATTTTAGAATAATACCTGTGAAATATTTCAAGAGAATACCAGTAAATTTATACCAGAAAAATAATTCTACAATATTTCAGAAAAATATGACATTATTGTTATATAAAATATTTTTTAAAATGTATTATTTAAATATTCCTGGAATTGTTTTATTATGTTTTTGGGGCATTCTTTTTAATATTTTCATTTAAAAATTAGAATTGTCTGAAACAATTTTTTTTTATTCTTTATTGAAAAAAAATATATACGTAATTTCTTTGTTTCGTTATTGGATGAAAATTACAAGAGTCATGGCTTTTGAAAATGAAGGTTTACACGAACAAGGCATTTTTGATTCACGCTTTTCATAATAAATATCAAAAGATTGAAAATAATATCCTAGATGAAAATTAATGTAATTTTCCCAAATTTTTCAAATATGCAGTTCAAAGTAACATAACTGGTATGAAAAAGTACATAAAAGATTAAAATTAAATTTAAATGATGTATTTTTTCTAATGTGACGCACCATCAATTTTTTTTTTTTTTTGTAATGCATTCTCTGATGAATAAAGATTTTTATCCCCCATATCAGAATGTGGTGTTTTTTGTAGTTTTAATAATTAATAATTATTTTAATAATTAATTTTTTAATGATTAATAATTTTTAATAATTATTAAAACTACAAAAAACACCACATTCTGATGTAGGGGATAAAAATCCCTCTTAGGCTGTCCTCAAAAGGCAAATACCTTTTTCAAAAACATAGACCCTCTTAGGCCGATTCCTGAAGTGTAATGTCAAATATAAATATAAGATATTTATATTCTTCTCATTCTAGATTTGTTAAAAATTCGATTTTTAAACCAATTTGAAAAGGTAAAGGATTTATATCCAGACTGTATTTGTTTTAAAAAAATAGGGGGTTGGGGCGCGAAGCACGCAGGGGGGCGAAGCCCCCTAGTTTATTTAAATAATACGTTTAAATCATGTATTGAAATATGATTAAAACATGCAATAAAAATGAAATAAATTCAAACAGATGAAATTCCAGTCTCACCAGGTTTGTATTTTGGCCACTCATCAAAAGTGATACGGACGTCTTCAAACTTAACTCCTCCATAACCCAGAATATATCGAACCGGCTCTCCTAAGCCGGTTATATTGAAGTAGTACAACTTGTAAGTGGACATTATTTCTCGGAAAATAATTAAAAGTTTTAAGCCTCCTCGATATTGATGTGAAGATTATAATAAAATTGAATAGAACAAGAAAATTGAAATTTGAAGAGAAATATTTGTGCAAAATTGTTCGAGCGGAGTGTTACTATCGCTTGATTTGACACGACTGCAGCAGAATGCTTTCAATTACGAAACATAACCCCACGCAGTCAGTTTCTACATTCACAGTTCCTCCGCTGCCTCTCTACCTCAACTCTTCTTTATAAAACGCTTATATTTGTGATTGTAGAACTCGGTAATTGTTACATAGACACACATAGGCATTTGCGAGGGACGAATCGCAAAGTCTAGAAACGTCCTTGTATTCTAACTATCGAATTCTTGACATTTTTACTGCTCTTTCATGAACACTGACAGAGTATCAATTATCTGCAATATTCTTAAGGAAATGAAACTTTTATAGTAGACTGTCACTCCTTTAAAAAATTAATATTTTTATAAAAAAGATCCTGTAGGTACTTTTCCTCTATAGAGAAAATTTTACCCTTTATTTTGTTCTTACTTATTTTTCATAGTTTAAGTTTTCCAAAATCGCCATTTCGAATTTTTTCGATGTAGTACGACTGCATGAGTCCAAATATCACATATTTTTTAAATTAATATCTAACGGTGCTTTACATTTTTATAAATATTCTTATAAACCTACTAGCAACAATAGAAAGATGTGGGAAATTATTAATTTGTTTGAATTGAATTTATATCTAAGATTTATTTTTGTTTTTAGGTATACAAAATTCTTTTTCATTAAATAAATTACCTTTAAAAGTATACTGGAAACATTGAAACAATCAGCTTTTTTAAAAATATTCAGCTCTTGTGTTTTATTTAATTTTTATGCAATACACTATTTCTACCCTTATAAAATGTTATACAAACTTTAATATTTTACATTTTAATCTACTTAATTATTCTAAAACTTTAAAGAATACTTTTTAATAAAATTTATAATTATATTGAGATTTAAAATGTTATAGAATTGGCCTAATATTTTTTTCTAATCTTCACAATTAAATTCTCCATCGATCACTCGAGCTCGATTTTTTATTTCGAATTATTTATAATTATTTTTTAATAATAATTAATTAAAAGAACATGAAATTGTGAAAAATATTTCATAATTGATTTTTAAAATACGAAAAAATTCATCAGCAAACAAATAATAACAATGGTAGAGAGCTTGATAATTGACAAATAAAGTATAAACAATTGCTGAATTGTTTAAGCAAGTTTTTATTGTTAATTTTCCAGTATATTGAATTTAAGGCTGGAAACGTCTAGTTTTTTGTCAATTGCTCAACTTTGTACGAGTCGAAAAAGGAATTATTAAAAAAATTTAAAAATTATTATTTAACAATTGTTTATTTTTTTTATTGTTAATTTTCTAATATCTTGGACTTAAGGCTAGAAACGCAACCAAAAACATCATTAATATCAAAAAAATGATTGAACAATGGTAAAATTCATATTTACCAATATTTAATCATTATTAGATCTTTTGTTCCTAACAAATTGTATCATTGAGAAAAACCAGGAATTCTCTAGCCCTGTATTTCACATTCTGGAAATGTGAGAGATGCGTCAACTTCCGAACTCCTCGTCCTATTCCCTGGGCAACGTGATCGTCGCATCAATGCTCTTAGCAGCAATGCAATAACGACCGTAGCTAACGGAAGCTTTGGCCTAAGGCCCACCCTGCCAGGGTGATAGTACCTGACATTGGCTTCTTTTCAGGAATACGAAAAAATTCCTTATTGTTGAAAATGATTTTAACACCACCAGGAAGAAACAACGTTGGCAACGGAGCCTCAATAAAGGCGAGTTGTTGTTGAATAACCAATCTATCTACCTACCTATCTACCTATCTATCTATCTATCTATCTATCTATCTATCTATCTATCTATCTATCTATCTATCTATCTATCTACCTACTTACCTACCTACCTATATATCTACCTATCTACCTACTTACCTACCTAACTATCTACCTACCTATCTATCTATCAACCTACCTACCTATCTGCTTATCTACCTACTTACCTACATACCTACAGACCTGCTAAACTACCTATATATCTATCTACCTACTTACCTACATATCTACCAATCCATCTACCTACCTACATACCTATCTACAGACCTCCTTACCTACCTACCTCCCGAACTACCTACCTACTTACCTATCTACTGACCTATCTATCTATCTACCTACCTATCTACCTACTTATCTGCCTATCTACTATCTACCTATCTACGTACCTAGTTCTGCTGACAAAGCGTAGAAATCTTAAGCCCATCAGTTTCCAGTTAGATGGAGTAACCATTAACCCTGGTAAAGCATTAAGGCAGTTGGGAGTGTGGTTAGACACAAAGCTCACATTTGGAGAGCAGGTGGAAAATGTTGCA
>WNHD01009962.1:0-19668 GCA_011057455.1 Ganaspis sp. Gsp50
AGACACATAAATCAAGACGCTCTAGGGACAAAAGACATTTCCAAACGTCTAAACGTCTTCAACCAAGACATTTTTAAGACGCCTGTTTTTGCAGTGTATTTCTTTTGAAATCTACTCACCTTAAAAAACTTAAGAGAATCTCTTACAGAGAACTAAATCCAAAAGTTTAATATTGTAAATTGTTCTTCTTTAATTTCTATAAAGAATAAAATTCTATTAATAATAATGATTCTACCATTTACCTACTTACAGCCCTACACCCCAGTGGATCTAGCTACGCCCTAAGCTAATAATTTATTATTATTATAGTTGGAGAAATTATAAAATTCTAAAATTCACAAACAATAAAATAATTATTTGCGAATTAAATAAATTCTCGGGAAATCTCTACAGCAAAATCCTACGCTAGACAGGAGGACTGGGAAACATTTTTTCTACAAGTTCAAGTGAGACAAGGTCATGACCTGTGCCATACGAAATGACTCACCCAAGCCTTGTAAAAACTTTAATATCAATTAAGAATTACCACTCAAAAAGTAGAAGAGTCTGCTAGGTTGTGCTATGTACTCCTACACAGGGAAATTTCCAGCTTATCTAGTTATTAAATAATTAAATAAAATAAATTATTTAATAAAGTTTTGAGTTTAAATTAATTAAAAGATTTCTCTATCTGATTGCACTATATACTCCAGATAGGTAAAATCAAGTAATCGTAGAAGTATTACCTCCAGAAAATCGCAGAATAATAAGAGAGAGCGTGCTTTGATCTGTCTGTTTATATACTCTTGGGGTCATTTCCTTTTCCCTTTAAAACGAGAATTACCTCTCCTTCAAATAGATATTTTGCTCCCTATTTTTAATTTCCTAAATTACTGAATTTCCTGGATATACGGAATTTTGATTGCTTACGACTTGTCCTTCAGAGACCTCTTTTTCGCAAAAGTAAAAATATTTGTACCGCCAATTTAGTCTTATTTCTTAGGACCAATGAAATTAAATTTATCTATCTCTTTTCTTTAGGATTAAAATTGTAATTCTCTTTCCAGTTCAAGACTATTCTAACGGTCTTTTTCTTAATCCTTTAACTTTAAAATATAAATTTTATAAACTTTATTATTTTCATTATAAATAAATTTAAGTTTATTTATTATCTTTATAATATCAATTTTTTATTTAATTATTATAAGTATTTATTTATAAAAAAAGCTATTTCTTAATTTATTAATATTAATATATTTTATTTCTTAATATCTAACTTATATTAGCATTATGTATAATTTAAGTTTCTTAAATTTAAAATTTATTTCGCTAATAATTAATTATTTTTTTAAATAATAATAAAATAATTATTATTATTCTTTAATGTCATTTCTCTCTCATATAATTTTATTTTTCTTTATGAATCCATCTTATTTCTCTTTGTTATAGTTGTTTATAATTTATTTAACATTTTATTTAATAAATTATTTATTATTACATTTAATTGATTTCTTATAATTCTAATTCTATAACTGTATTTTTATATTTCCTTTTTAAAACGCTCGCCCAATGACACTATAGCTCAACGGACCCGCAGGCGACCAAAACCACAAGCGCCCAGGGCTCGAATTCCGATACCACCAATATTTTTTCATATTTTTATTATTTTTATTTGCATATTTTAATTTCTTTATTTTAAAAGTTATTTTATTTTTAAACTATTGATTTAAAAACTTAATATATTGAAATGATTTAATACCATGAGATACCATTTCACGTTATTGTCTCTGTTTATTTACATTTGAGTTCATCGACTCTCGCTTACCAAAAATCGTATTGTCATTTCTATTACTCTTACAATTAGTTTAGTCTCGACAAGATAGTTTTACGATTCGGAAGCACTAGTTTTAAATCGAAAAATAATGTTCTAAATTTCGACTAGTTTTACTATGTATCTTTTTATTATTGTTTGGTAATTTTTATTTATATTTTTTAATTTTACTAAAAATTGTTAATTTTATGATAGTTTTTTAATCCTGGTGTATTATGATTTTCAATAAATCTAGCCTGATGAGGATGACGAACCAAGTCATCAAAACGTCGTGACTTAAACACGAAAAACCTTTGTTTTTTTTGTTTATTTTTCATACCTTCCTTGGATCGAATTCAATCACTTCAAATTATCAAATTCGGAAGGGAATTATCTATTTTGATCAAAGTTTGTAATACTTTCAAATTAACAACATTTTAGCATTTTTTGAAATGTTTAAAAATTAAGGTTTTCTAAAACTCTGGAAAACATGGAAAGCTTGGAATTCTCATAGAATTTCAATATTCCTCATGGAATCATGGACATCTCATGGAATTTTCATTCTTATCGTGAAAATATATTTTTTTATTTAATTTCTTTACAATATGTTATTTACTATGTTTTACCAAAAATTTATACTTCTTTTACAGAAAAAAAACTTCAAAAATATTTAAAAATACTTCAGATTACTTCAAAATATTGTAATATATACCAAAATTTTCAAAAACACTTAAAAATACTTTAAAGCATTTAAATACTAAATATTAATTAATTTAAAATTACTTCAAAATGCTTTGAATTGCATCAAAACCCTTTTTTTACTTCAAAATATTTTAAAAGTATAATTAAAAAATATTAGCATTTTAAACTATAAACACTGTACTCGTCAGTTAATTTTTCATTTGTAGATAATTAAAAAAATTGTATTTATATCGAAGTAGCATTTTAGGTATAAAATAAATTATAAACAGATTTAAAAATATTAGTTTTTTTAAATGTTTTTATCATAATGCTTCAATCTACTTCAAAACATTTCAAATTATTTAAAACTTCTTCAAAATAGGATTAAAAAAAATCTCAAAATATTTAAAATACTTGCAATTACTTTAAATTATTTCCAAATTCTTTTTAATACTTCAAAATTTATTAAAATACTTTAGAATATTTTTAAAAAACTTATATGTTTAAATGCTTTATAATATTTGGAAGTACTTTAAACCATTTTGAAGACATTTTAAGTATATTTAATTTCTTGAAAAAATTATTTTTAATTATCTTTAATTAATTCAAAAGTGATTTAAATGTTTACCAAATATTGAAAAAAAGAATTTTTTAATTAAGAAGATTTAATTAATTGAGAAGAATTAATATTAAAAAATATCATCGAAATTGTTATACTTTTCGCATGAAAATCTTAGATAACTCATGGAATTTTGTGATGAAAAATTTTTAGATACCCGGAAAATAACCTATTCTAAAAACATACTTAAATAAAAGAAATGATTAAATTACTTTACTGTGGTTATATTTTCCTCAGGATTGTATCAACTTTTCAAAAATGTAATAAAACAAAAAATGTTAATGATTGTACTCTGAACTACTCTAAACGTTTAAAGATTTTTATTAAAAAAGAAATTGGTGCACTAATAATTGTAAATGATACTGTAGTATGTTACTTTAAGGACAAAATCAAAAAACGATCTTGAAATTATTACATTCCTTAATATAAAAAAATTTACTTGAATTTATTGCATTTTCTTAATACAATAAAGTATTAGAATCTTTTGAAAAACAACTGAAAATAAAAACGAACAACTTCAAGTGTGGACAGACAAAATTAAGAAGATTATTATTATAAATGGCGTCAAAAATTTCTGCAATACTGAAATTCTACTATATCAAGTTTCGGACAAGACAAATTTCTGCAGTATCAACATTCTGCAAAATGAAATGTCGGCTACATTGCAATTCTGACACATGAAAGTTTGGTCACATCGAAAATCGTTTAAATGAAAGTTCTCTTTAAAAAATATTCTACCAAATAAGAAATCTGCTATATTAAAATTCGGATATATAAAAATGAGTTTAAATGTTAATTATGCCATGCAAAGATTCTAACAAATGGAAATTCTGTATAATAAATATTCTATCATATTAAAATTAGAACAAATGGGAGCTCGAATAAAGGAGAGTTCCATAGAACAGATATTCTATTATATAAAATATCTGACAAATAAAATTTCTGTTAAATTATAAGTTTGGCATTCAAAATTTCTGTTTACAAGACATTATGTCACAGAGAATTTTGGTAGGATGTAAATTCTGTCATTGTTATTTATTTCAATTAAATTCTACTTTATAAAAATTCAAATAAATAGAAATTTTGATACATAAAAATTATGAATCTATATTTTCTATCAAACGATAAGAATATTCTTGAAAAATTCGTTCAAATGAAGTTTCACTTGACCAAAATTTCTGTTATTGTATTTCTTATTTTTAGAAATTCGATTGACTCCAATTTCTTTTAAATAGTGATTCTATATAATAAAATTTAGAAAAGTTTACATTTATTACAAAATTTAAATTTATTCAATTTAATTTATTCAATTCAATTACACCCCGCAGTCCTTTAGAGACCATAAATGAGGTTAGAAGATAATGTACAAATCAAAATGCAAAATATGAAAAAGAAACAATACACACAGAAAACAAGAAAAAACTAGTGGAAAATTATGTTCATATTTATGAACATTTTGCTTCCTCATAGATTTAATTGTTATTAACTCTATTAATTTTTTGTAAAATATATACTTTATATAGCTCAATCGATTCGTTTTTCAATGCAGAAGATTTTTGCCAAAGGAACTATTGACTCAAGAAATTTCAACTTCAAATCTCAAAAATGTTCAAAAATGGTCATTAAATCTATCAATTCTTGGTAAAATATATACTTTATATAAGTCTGTCGATTCGTTTCAATATAAAGAATATGATTTTATCATTGATGAATTTACTTATTTATTAGGGAAAACATTTTCTTTAAAAAACCGTATTTTTTGAAGAAAAAACGATCTGAAAATTTTTTGATTGATTATTTCTAAAATCCCTTGTGTCTGTTTCTTGATTTTTATGAGTGTAATAATTGTGCCAAATTTAACTAAAATCGGTCAAAGCGTTCTCAAGATAAAGAACCCACAAAAAAACGACCACACACACACACACACACACTTACATCTGGACATTGACCTAAAACTTCGTATTTATGCTTTTTGGATAAAATTGAGTTGATTTAGACTACTTTTAGAAAATCGAAATTCGGACCGAAAACAACCATGATGAGGAAGCAATTAAGATCGCGCTGAGCGGTTAAAATGACAGTTTGAGGGTTATCGTTATTAATTCAAAAAGCTCATAAATCTGTTTAAAAACATGAGTTTTTTTCTTGGAAATGGTTCACAATGAATTAAATAAATAATTTTATTAGGTAATTGTCAAGAAAAATCGTAAATAGTTAAAATAAATAGATTTTAAACTTGATGTGTGAAATGTCAAAATTTCACAACTTTTAAGCATTAATTTCTAGAAAGTGGATCAATATTTTTAAGTTCACTAAGTATTAGCTAATACTTAAAAAAAGTATTTTTAAATTACTTTTATATGATCTGCTTACTTTTTAGATTTATATTATGGAAATAAGGAAATGTTTACCTGAAATATTGAAGATCGAGGTAATATCGCTGACTTTAAATGCTGATAAGTTAGCCACAGAAAACCCGAAAAATGTAATTCCGTTTTCAATCTTCACCACTAAATTTTGGCGTTGGAGAACAATGTATTTGATAAGATAAATCACTTTGAAATTAAGTTTTGATTCGCGACTTCTCAGGTTCAAAATAAAGTGTTTCAATATTTGAATTTGAAAAATGTTTTAAATTAAGAAATCATGAGCTAACTTCAGTTTAAAAAACAACTTTATTTTGTAACCAAGAAAAAAACTCATGTTTTTAAAAAGATTTATGAGCTTTTTGAATTAATTGCGATAACCCTCAAAATGTAATTTTAACCGTGCATCGTGATCTTCGAAATACAATTATAAAATAAATAAAGGTAATTTTAAGCAATTTGTGCCAAAAATGTGTTGAATAGACATTAGAGATTATTCCCTGAAAGAATTAGAATTTTTTAAAAATAGGTCGCGATCACTTTTCACGAAATATAATGGTATGACCCTAATAAATACTTTACTTGATGGAGCTATTATAAAAAATGATAATTTAATTTATGATTTATGGTAAGAAATGCAATTTTAAATTACAAAAATAATCAAATATTGTTATTTACTCTATCAATTCTTGTCAAAATATGTACTTAATGTAAATCAATTTACATAAAGTAAATTTTTCGTTTTTTAATGCAGGCAATTTTTTCAAGAGGAACTGCCATTAAAAAATCAAAATTTTAAAAGTTATATCACTATTGAGCCAAAATTTCTCAAATGTCCCAGCCCCCCAAAAAAAAGGTTTGGGATTGGCTTGATACTTTAATAAATTTATGTCGTCATTAAAAGTAACAAATCCTCCAAATATTAACTTATTTAAAAAAAATTGTAGAAAGTAGTAGGGGTTTAAGTTTCGATGTTTTGGGTAATATCGTCATTTTCAAATCGTTATAACTTTGTCAAAAGTTTACGGATTTTAATTTTTATGTTGTGGCTTTTATAGCATTTTCATGCTCTTTTAAATGAGTACAATTACAATTTGTTTTAACAAAATTTATTCATCTCCATTTTTCAAAATTAAAGCTTATTTTTAGATTTTGACCTGTTTGGGTATTTTTAATATTTTTAGTTTTATTTTTATTAAAAGTCTAAGCTTTTTTCCAATATGTAAATTTGAAATTGAGATTGTTGTAAGTTTGCAAGAAAATGAAGAACAAAGGAGGCAGCGTTCCCGCGCTAATGTCGCCAGACCACGATCAGCCTGTGAAAAACATTGACGCGGGCGCACACTTTTTATTGAAAAAAATCTCAGTTTCACAATGAAAATAAAATTTAAAAAATCGATAAAATAAAACAGATCGATGGCACTCCTATGGGGTCCCCAATATCACCATTGTTTGCGGACATTATGATGGATGATTTGGAAAGTGATTGCCTTAATATTTCAAAAAGAAAACATAACTGTATTCCTTTATTCTATTACAGACATGTTGACGATATTATTCTAAGTATACATAAAGACCATGTTAATTTATTTATAAAGATTTTTAACTAGTACAATAAAAATTTGCAATTTACTCACGAACTTCAAGGAAATAATAAAATCAATTTCTTAGATATTACACTTATTATTAAAAATAATGGAATTATCAACAATTGGTATCAAAAACCATTTGCTTCAGGCAGACTTATCAATTACTTTTCCAATCATCCCCCACAGCAGAAAATTAACATTGTTTACAATCTCGTGAACAGAGCCATTTCTCTATCTAACAAGTGTTTTCATAAAGATAATTTGGAAAAAGTTACTCAAATTTTTATAAATAATTATTATCCTTGTTCTTTTATTAAGAAATATATCAACATGTGTTTAAATTCACTTAAATTCCGTAAAACAAATAACCAAAATATTTTTACTACACTATCCTTATTACATAAATTACAATTATAACTTACAATTATTTTGGTTTTATTTCACTTTCAAAAATATGAAAGTCGTTTAATATACAAGCAATTCCTACTGTCAACAAAAATTTCAAAACTTATCATAAAACAGCAAAGACCGTACTGAAAAATGTCAAACAACAAATGTGGTTTATAAAATCGTTTGTAAGGGCTGTCCTGCAAGTTATATTGAGGAAACAAAACGTATGTTAAAAGCTCGGCCCAATGAACTTAGGAGAAATAGCAACAATGATGATTTTTTATTTTTCGTACATCAATCGAAATTCAATTACATGTTCGATAGGGACAACGCCAATATTCTTGATCGGGAAAGTTATTATAAAAAACGACTTTTTTCGGAAATGCTACATATCAAAAGTGGCAAATTTACTATTAACAAAAAATCCCATATTTTGTACCTTAGTAAAATTTATTTTCCTCTGATTAACCGACTGAATTTGTGATTGTTTTTCTCTTCGTTTTCGTTAAATTGTTTTTGTTTATATCAAGGTTCATTGACACTTGCCTACCTATAACATTATACAATTACTTCAATTACTTTTAGCTTTAGTCTCGACAAGATGCTCTTACAATCAAAACATTTTGTAATATCAATAAGGAAACACGAATTTTTATTCTTTTGTATTATGTAATGACGAATTTTATATTTAGGTAAATTTTTTGTGTATTTATTTAATTTTTGAGTTTTATCAGTGAAACAAATTTTGTGAATTTTCGATTACTTCCATGGATCGAATTTTACACTCATCTACATATTAATTCGAAAGGGAATTATTCTACTTTTTTAACAAAAATAAAAATACCAAAATTGGTCAAAATAAAAAAATAAGCTTAAATTTTTGAAAAAGGGGTGTAAATTTTTTTTAAAAATTTGTAATGGTACAGATTTAAAATAGCATGGCTGTAAAATTCACTATATAAAAATTAAAATCCGTAAACTTTTGACAAAGTTTTAAGAGTATGAAAATGACGATGTTACCCAAAACATCGAAATTTCAACTCCTGCTGCTTCCTTCAATTTTTGTTTTAATATAAGTTAATATTTGGGAGATTAGTTACCTTCAATGTGTACATCAAATTATTATCAAAGTATCAAGTCAATCCCAGAATTTTTCTTTTGGGCTGGGACGATTGAGAAATTTTGGCCCTATTTTAAATGTCAAAAATCATGTAAAATTATCAATTACTTGATCAGTTCTTGGTAAAACATGAACATTTTAGAGGTCAATCAGCTCGTTTTTTAATGTAGAAAATTTTTGTAAGAGGATCTGTTATTAAATAATTAAAATTTCAAAAGTTATATCATAGAATGTGATTTTAAAAGTCAAAAATAATAGAGAATTGTCATTTACTTCAGTACTGGTCGAATTTAGTGACATTTAACCTATTCGTATAAAGCGTTTGCAGTTTAGTTTATTTAAAATAATATTGCGTTTTGAAACTTTTATAAAAAATATGTTTTAGATATTATTTTGCACTATTAATTATGAATATAATTTTTATTTCTATTTCTTTTGTAACAGACGGCTATCATAATCAATAACACTTTCAAGGATACTGTTATTATTGAGTACTACTTTTGAAAACAAATATGACAAGTTTCAGTTTGAGGCATGTGCTTCCTCAATGTCAATTCTGTTTCTTATTTCAAACATAGAAAAATTAATACTAAAAATCTTTAAGATTTGACCGTCTGATACATGACCATTAAAATAAAACTATAAGTTTCTAAAAAATGGAAGGTTTTCTTGTATTATGAGAATTTGTATATTACTTGCTAAGGGAAGATTTGACCGTCTGATACGTGTCCATTTAAATAAAACTAGGTATAAGCTTCTAAAAAATGGAAGGTTTTCTTGTATTATGAGAATTTGTATATTACTTGCTGAGGGAACGTTTACAAATGACGTCACGTTATTTTACCACATTTTTGAACCCTTCCTCTCCCTTGTCATGCTATGTCACGTAGGAGTAAACTCCCCCCCTTTCCTATTTTTATATTATTTTCTTTCAAAAAACATTAGAAAGTTTCAATAGTTACAATTTTATTATTATATTTAAACTTTTTATTTTTCTGATCTTGCAATTTGATTGAAAAAAATATTTTGAAAAACATTCTAACGCACAAAATTATAATACTGATTTTAATTAATTTAAAAAAAAATTGCGACGTCACATTTAGGGTTACCCCCCCCATACCCCATGTCACGTTTCGTAAGACCCCTCCTCCCCGTCACAGAGCGTGACGTTATTTCTGAACGCTCCCTAATACGATTTGAGGAAATAATTATTTATAATAGAACTGAATTAACTCTTCAATTCATAAATAGTTAATTTATAATGAATTAAATCAACATTTCTATTGAAATTCATAGTATAACTTTATATTAAAACACAATATTTTTACAGTAAAACCTGCCAAGTTTCACGCCTCTATTATTTCAACATTTCCTCTCTTTTGCCTCCTACCATTCAATTTTAACTGTGATGTCACCAGACATCAGTTAGGTTAGGCACATAATAGTGTCAAAACCAACGAGGGAAACATAACCTATGAACGTTTCTGCGCAAGCGTAACCCCTACGATGACAAACCTCTATTATTTCAAGTCCCCCCAAAATGTTGAAATGTTGCAGGTTTTACTGTATTATTACCTGTTAGTTTTTAAGCTTTTAGTATCTATATTTCGACGAAGAAGTTTCTTTCTATGTAGTTTCATTCTATGTCGCCAATAAGAGATGTTACGTCATGAAAATTACATAGAAAAAAACTCGCTGAGTGGAAATTCTATAGTGGAAAAAATGAAGGCATTAATGGCCGGGACTGTACAACACAACGTAAGTACAATCGGACATTTTTACGTATTTTACGTGAAAAGTAATATACGTATTCTTGAGTAGGTATGAATGAACATAAAGCTACCTGAGTAAAGCACAAATGTATCACGTGACTTGCATCGAATTCTTTAGTTTAAATCCGTTCTAGTTAGGCTTAGTTGCAGCACAATTAAAGTTTTAAAACATTTAAAAAAGTAATACAAAATTTACTATTTGCATTTAAAATTATTTATATTTTCGCGATGATCAGTGAACTAAACCCTTTGCCTATATCACATGCGTATATTATCTTCACTAACGGTGTACAAAAATTAATTACAACGAAATCTATTGCAAACCATGTGCCGGCAAATAAACAAGATTTTCGTAAACAGCAAAAGTATAAAATATGGTCCAATGGCGATAAGGGAAAGAATGACATCCTTTTGAATGCGCATATTCTTTTAAAAGGAGGGAAATAAAAATTCAATTTGGAAACTACCCGGGCCAGGATTCTTATTCAAATAATATATTTGATTAGAAAAGTATTTATAAATCTTTTATAGAGGAAGCATTGTAATCGTAACAATTTTCGATTTTCTAAAAATAGTCAAAATCAACTCAATTTCATCCAAAAATATTTCATCCGAAATTTCTCTTAACGTTTCGACGATGACAATCGTCCTCATCAGAAACTAATATTTATTTAACACAAACTTAATAACAAATGGAATTAATTAAACAAATCTAATTAAATAATTTAAAAAAGCATTTTCTATTTCAAGGATATATATTCTTGATTAAGCAAGACATATTCTAGGTCCGAATATAAGATGGATCCAATACACTTTTACTTTGAATCAAAGAAATACAGCAAACGTTACTGGGACAGAATTGGCATTCAAATCGTGCCATTATCGGGCCAATATTGACACCAGTTCTCAGAAATTTTAATTGCTAAATCTTGGCCCAATACTGGCTGATTAACGGACAAATTGTCATATCTTCAAAAAAAATGAATAAAATCCTTCAACTAGCACAGATAGTTGAAAAAATCAACCATTGTGTTTTGGATTTATAATAGCAAATTATCACTGCCAGAAACCAACCAATTTTCGGCCCAGTGACGGCCCATTAGTGGCAGTAGGTTTGAACTTATTCACTTTCCTTAAGGTTTTTTTAAGCGTGGTGAGTTCCTAAGAGTCGGACAAATATTATCTGCCAAGACTCGGTGCTCGCGTTAATAATACTGGATCAGTCTTTAAAGAATTGTTATAGTAAATATTTTATTTTTATTTTAAAACATTCCACAAACCGTATTACGGCAATGCAAGACACTTGCTAGGTAAACAGTTGCATGTCCAGTTGTCAGTGTGTGGCGCAGGTAAACACAACGCAGCTCTCGTTAACGTGCACTTTGGTGTTTTCATTTAATTTTGTTTTCATTTAGTTTGTAACCATAGTTAAATTTTTCGACTGATTAATTGAAATATCGCTAAGAAAAGTTCAATGGTATACTTATTTCATTTACCTACTGCTATAATGTAGGTTAGTAATTGCAGTTTTTCATCTGCCTTCTTACTGGACAATTTAATATTTATTTTGTAGCTTGCTATTGTTATTTAAACTTTCTTAAGATATTTAAATTCTTAATTTTATTTATGTGAATTTAATATTTCTACAATTAGAATGTAAGATATTGCTAAAAATGGCGGATAATAGTGAAAGAAAGTGCTTCATATACGGCCTTTTAAGAAATGATGGAATTAAATTTTATATAGAAGAAAAATTAAGAAAATTCGCATTTACTTTGACATGCAGAAAAACGCATGGTTTAAAGTACGCAGATATACAAATTCCTGTTGATGTGAATGAAACTGTAGGATATCATTCTTCATGCGCTAGCCGATTCAATGCCTTAAAAAAGCAGTTTAAAACTGAATCAGAGCAACTTTCTACTTCTAGTGAAAAGTAAGTTCTTTCTGCTTACAATATTACATTTTTTCATTTCATTAAATTGCAATAATAAAATAATAAATCTGTAATGTCTTCATGTACATAAGGTACTGTACAGTGATCAGATAAGTCATTTTATTTCATTTGCTGGGAATATTTTTAAATTATTATTGAAACGAAATACAATCCCAACAATGTAATATGAACATTTTTTTATTTGCATGTTAAGAGTTTCATTTAAATGTTATTAAATTTAATTACTCAAGTATTCCTTTTTTTTATTGTAGTATTTCACTTAATGAAATCATCCAAATGATGACACTGAATACTTGTACGGGTGAAACTGCACCAGACGATGTCAGCAATTTTTTGTTGAATGTTGAGAACATTGGAGAAAGCATGAGTAGAACAGTTTTCGAAAATCGCTCACAAGACAAGATGGCTTCTGACACTGAATACTTGTACGGGTGAAACTGCACCAAACGATGTCAGCAATTTTTTGTTGAATGTTGAGAACATTGCAGAAAGCATGAGTAAAACATTATTCGAAAATTGCTCATAAGACAAGATGGCTTTTAAGGGATATGTCATACATAGAAACAAGATACTAAACTTTTCAAGTATTGTTAAGAAAAGGAAAATAAATATTGCTGGAAAAGTTCAAGAAGTGAAACATCAGAGAGATCTGTTCGGTAGATTACTTGCAATTTCTTTGTCATGCACAGAAAGTATTAACATTGAGAAGGTGAGGATTACACTGATGTTATGTACTTAATGATGTTGTTCATAAATTTATTTAACGTATGATTATTTCCTACAGATGTTACCATATCCGTTGACTCCAGTTCCATTATCATTGTGTCACTTAGATAGTTCAATAAATAAAACAGATAAGTCAATGCTTGTAAAGATTTTAGAGAAAAAGGAATTAAAGAAAAGTAAAAAGTTACTAAAAAAGTAACTAAAAATTTCTAGTTCTAAACAAGCAAAAAAACAAATAATGCGAATGAAACAAAACTAAATCTTTACTCAATTACAAACAAAGAAATAACCTACAAAAGGTTAAATAATACAAAGTAAAAAGAAACAAAATTTTAGGAAAAAATAAAAATATTAAACGATTAACAAAATAAAATTTTCATAAATAAGTGGAATTTAACAAAATATATAATAAATTAAACAACTAATGTTTAAATAAAAAAGTTCAAACAAAATTAAAATTAATTACTAAAACAAATAAACAAAACAAATTAAATCGTAATAATCAATTGATTAAAAAGTATACAAATTCAAATATACTCACATACTTAATTTCAATTTCAATTTCTATTCAACTGTCAATTAACAAGGGAGTATCACCATTTTTAAAAGGGACTCCATTTTAAAAAGTTGAACTACAGCCATTGTCTGTGTGTGTGCAACGCCCTATGCAAGCACTACACAGTACATAAAGGCAGTGAGTGGGCGTTCACACGATTGATTAATATTCAAAATTCCTAAACACCCCAAAATAATGAATAAATAAAGTTAATTAAAAAATTAACAAAACATTTTAAAAATAAACTAAAGTACTAAATAAACAAAATTAAAAATATAAACAAATACTACAAAAATAAATAATTACTAGTAATTTCTATTTAATAAACATTCGACAAGTCCAAATAACATTTCTATATCAAAGAATAAAATAAATTATTAATAAATAATTTCTTACTAAATTATTAATGACAAATTAGTTATCCTAAAAATATATAGGATTAACTACAAAAATCGAATAATTGATTATTTGGTATTGGATCATTGTCTATGTCAATGGGCATCGCTCGAGGATTAATCGGTATTACAACTCTCTATAAGTTGTCGCGGTTTATTCCAATCAAACATTATATAAAAAACTCGCGCTACATTTTTAGGATAAATTCGAATAATAATTTCTCATGAAAATTCCCCATGGGAATTTCCCAACATAAGCAAACATAAACTCTTGAGACGAGAATAAAAGTAATATACTTTCTTCTAAATTTATTATTTAATTGTTTCACGAAAGACCCAATGAATGAATACTAATCGCGCTCCGTTAATCCGTATATTTTTAGGATTAATTTGTAAATATTTAGCCTAATCACTTTCGCAATAAAATTTAAGAAGAGCAACGACTGGAAAAACCCAGTTTATAACCTTATTTTAAACTAAACTTGAAAAGCTCTACGAACTGTTATTTTAGCCTTCTATTGAGAACAATGTAACAATACTTCTCCGCCTACCCTGTAAGCGCACTAGATTACCTGATATAGTTAGCAACGATCTTTCTTTTAACGAACATTTATAATTCGAATCAAAATTATGATTAACCTAATTTCAATTAATTAATTGATATGTCTATCAGGAGGTGCGTAAATGTATGCATATACGCTAATATGCATGATTGTAAATCTAAATGTTATAGTGTATAATTTCAAACTTTATATTTAAATATTATAATTATGTAAATAAGTACGTGTGTATTATATGTTTCATAATACGTTTTTCCTAATGGACTTTATTAATTAGTGTATATCTTGAATAAAAAATATGTATATTAATCTCAGAATACTGTAAATTAAATGAACGCTAACGAGTAAAATCTAAGCCTGTGTAAGTACAAATTGTATACAGTGTAGTTCAATGTTTTGGTGAGAACGCATGGAGTAGTGTACAGTGAAGTGTACACGTAGCCGGCAGCGGAGCATGGGGGCATGGCACAGACTAAAGCGCACCTCCGCTCGGAAGACGACAGTTAGTTAGAATCTAATCGCCTTTTCGGAAACTTGTTCATAAACGCTCCTGTACATTTAACAATCTTAGATAAATAAGTTGGGTTTACTGTCGAGGAAGGTGTCACCATACTATTCCGCGAGGGCTTTGCCTTTTCATTTAACGGAATTTATTTGAATTTATTTATAAGGAATGGGTAGTCTCATTCCCCAACTCGGGTCCTTTTTTTTGTGTGGCTGTGTAATTAATAAATAATAAAAATTAAGTAACAATCTTAAATAAATAACACATAAGTGAAATTTTGAGATTGCGAAAGTGTATAAGTGCTTTTCCATTTAAAATCACTAAAGGTGCATGAATGTCTTCCGATTTTAAAATTGTAGGGTAATGTCACCTTGAGTGGACTGCCACCTTGAGTGGACCGCCTGAACCATTTGTACGATGTGACTGTCGAATTCTAAAATTAACAGCGTGGTCAGCAGCGCCACCACCGAAAACCATAACCTAATAAGTGTCAACTTGAACAGACGTGTTTTAGTGTACAAGAAATACTTTTGTTACAGAACAAACGCGAAGAACTTTCGAATTATAATTTTTAACGTTATTGTAAAGTGTAAAAATATCGTATAAATCGAGTTTTTAAATATAAATCGAGTTTTTAAAGATAAACAATATTTTTTCTATTAGTTTGGACATCGAAATTGATTGTCTAAATTTACTTATATAAATAACTCTGACTTTTGGAAGTATATTGGTAGCTCTCTTAGAATTGCGTTTGTTACCTTGAGTGGACCACATTTTGTAACCTTGAGTGGATCGCCTGTTTTTTTTGTTTTTATTGCTAATTCACCATTTTTATGGATATAAATTGACTTTAAACTGACTTTAACCTATCTTTTATGCATTGTATTAATGTTTTTGTCGATTTCTGAATATTTTAGTATGTCGTCGAAGAAAGAAAGGGCGAATATATCTAAGTCAGTGAATAACGACATTCAAATAAAATCAGATGATCTGTTGAAAGCGATTAAAGCTATTAAAATTGAAGGGAAATCGATCAGAAGCACATCAAATGATTACAAAATCCCGAAAACTAATTTGTTACGGTATCTCAGCCAGCTGAATAAAGAAGTTCCTGATTTTGCTGTTGCTTCCGATAAAGAGCTTTTGGATATTTTGCGTAGTTATATTACACGTGTACCGCCAACAATGGTAAGCAAATTATTTCTTTGGTTTCATTTAAGGCAATCTTTTTAAAATATTTTTTTCGTTTAAATTCGATTTTAGCGGCCAACGCCTTGAACTTTACTGTGAATTGCTAAAATTTAGTTTGACCTTGTTTTTTAATGTATTTTAGGTTTTTACACGGGAAGCAGAATCAGTTTTAGTTCGATATTTAATCTTTTGCTGCAATCATTACCACGGTTTGAGTATAACTGATTTTCGTCAATTAGCTTATCAGTTTGCTAAAAAGATACGTGCGGAACATTCGTCAAGTTAGGATGTAGACCAGATGGCGAGCCGTAGATGGTACTATAGTTTTATTTCCAGGCACAAAGAATTGTCTTTGCGTAAACCTGAAAATACAAGCAAAAACCGTGTTAAGGCATTTTGCAAGGAGAATGTCGACTGCTTCTTTGCAAACCTGCAGAAAGTGTTGACGACGACACTGTATGAACCTGACTTTATTTAGAACATGGATGAGACAGGATTCTCTACAGTTCCAAACAATAATTCAATGGTTATTTCATTAAAAGGAGCCAGACGTGTTGGAAAATTAACAGCTGCTGAGCGTGGTAGCATGATTACCATGGCTTTGGCTGTCAATGCAAGCGGGAACTCGATGCCACCTTTCTTCTTGTTCAACAAAGTTAGAATGCCTCAGAGTATCCTCGATGATGCTACTTCTGGTGCAGTTGGATTTGCGAATGGATCTGGGTGGATGATGGAGTCTGAATTTTTAAAATTTATAAAACACTTTATCCACCACTTTAAGTCATCAAAAGGAACGCCAACTCTTCTCGTCCTCGATAATCATTCGTCGCATCTGTCAGTTGAAGCTATTGACGAAGCGAAACGGTGCGGTGTGACTATGCTTTCAATCCCACCTCACTGCAGCCACCGAATGCAACCTTTGGACGTATCTGTTTACAAACCAGTAACGGATACTACGAAAAATTTTACAATGCATGAAAAGTCAATCATGACATCAAGACGTTCGCAATCCGTCATATACCCGGACTTGTTCGACAAGCGTTGGATCTTGCACTTACTCCTTCCAACATAAAATCTGGTTTTCGTGCTGCGGGTATCTTCCCATATAATCCAAACGTTTTTACTGATTCTGATTTTATAGAAGCCGAAATCAGTGGCGATAATATTGAAGCGGCGTTAATCGAACAGGAGCTTGATGCTGATAATCAGCGTCATTTTGTTTTAGCTGATTTACCAGAAGTTGCTCCTCAGAAGGAGGTGGTTACATCAGTGGAATCGTCAACATCTAGATCTAGTGTTCAACGCTTATCACCTCTGTTGATTGAAGCTTGTCCTTTTAAATCAAATCAAATCTCTGAAAAAAAACAGGTGCAATTAGGGGCCGTAAAGCACTAAAAAGTACGATACTGCAAAGGCAGCAAATCCTTTAAAAAGAGGAAGAAAGCCATAGATGAAACAACATACACCATCTAAACAGATGAAGAGGGTGGACAAGAAGAAAAAAAATTTTAATCAAGAGGAGAGAAAGGATTTGGACAAATGATCTTCAAAGAATACCGATTTCTGCATCATCTGTCTAAAAGATTTGCCTGCCAGATTAAGCCATAATAATTCAATTGCATGTAACAAATGTCAAAGGCCGGTGCATCTTAAGTGTGCTAAGATAGTTAAAAGTTGCTTCACATGCAAACATTGTAAGACAGATAACGACCATAATTCTACAGCTGTTTAAGCATACTTTTTACATGTATATATCAGAAAAGTTGTTTACATTAAAGAATATTCAGTAATTTTTGCAATTGTTTCGCTTTTTATAGCTTTTTCCATTTTTTACATAATTTTTCTGAGGTGGTCCACTCAAAGTTACATTTTTTTTCAAACAAATTAACTTTTTTAGAAAAATAGAAATTTTCTTCTATTAAATGAAAAATCGAAGATCTTATACCACAAAAAGTTATATAGTGATATAAACTAAATATTAATGCAGATAACTGGGATCAATCTTCTTCCACAAAAATTTTTTTCGAACTTTTCCTTAGGCGGTCCACTCAAGGTGACATTACCCTACCATTGTATAAATGCTTTTCGACAAGTTAACAAAAATACAAGATTAAATAAATACATAAAATACTAATAACAAAAATTAATCATAAAATTAATTAAAAGACAAGGAAAAATAAAAATTCATTATAAGGAATCTTTCCTACATAATAAAGGCCTGTGACATAATAGTCACTCAGTAAATCATTTATAAGTTAAAATTATTAAACAAGTATTTAAATTAATAATTATAAACAATCAAATTATTAATTAACAAATTGAGATAAATAAATCTAATAAATAAACAATAAAATTATTATTAACTTATGAAGAAAGTTCCAAAATAATACATTTCAAATAAAACAAATAAAATTTAACGAAAACAGCATTTTAAACACTGCCATTTTGTTGGTGAAAACTCTTTACCAATCGAATGATACTTTTCTATGTTGTTCAAAATTCAGAACTTTGGTTAAATAATAAATACAAAGTAACCAAAGATCAAAAGGGCCTTGAAACTCTACAAATTGTAACAAAGGGTTTTGAAACCTTAAATAAAGTAACTAAAGGGTCTTGCAAACCCTGTAAAATAAAATAAAAGAGTGTTAAACTTTGAAACCATAAAATTTCAAATAAATTGCTCTGATGTTTAAAAATTCTCAGTACAATTGAAATGTATGTACGTAGTTGGGATTTGTTCATACTGGTGTTGGAAAAACTTCCCCAATAAAAGCCTCTAAATAAATTAATTATTTTACTGTGTTTTTAGTGGAAAATCCAGGATATACGAAATCCAATAAAAATCGCCCTAACAAAAAAAGGAGACGCGCTTTTGCTAAGAAGCGAGAAGCCGAAAGACGGGAGGAATTATTAAACGTCATTCGCAAAGTAATTCGCAATCCACCTCCTCCACCGCCTTTCAATCCTCCCCCACGAAATCCTCCATTTCCCCGACCTACATTAAAGGAAAGGATAAGAGATTTTAGAGTCTCACTTTGCCTGTTTTGAACTAGGCAATCCTGGGTACAAAATACCTAAGAAACCTAAGACTAATTAAATGGTAATTTCGCATTTCAAATTATTTTGTAGTTAGATATTGGTGGTTGGTCTTAATTCTCTACATTTTTTTCCTCGTAGTTAGTTGTTTGATTAAATTGGTGGCGGGACAACAAAAATCTTATTTCAACATGAAATAAGATTCAGTTTACTCATTACAGAA
Source organism: Ganaspis sp. Gsp50 (assembly GCA_011057455.1). NCBI lineage: Eukaryota > Metazoa > Arthropoda > Insecta > Hymenoptera > Figitidae > Ganaspis > Ganaspis sp. Gsp50. The sequence goes on from WNHD01009962.1 coordinate 19,476, forward strand.
AAGTGATTAGACCGAATGATCCATATGTGACAAGCGCTTTTGGTGTCAAGTATAAGTCGTTTCTATATGAAATCTATTTTGTACTTACACAACTGAGCATCGACTCACTCGATTCCGGGCAAGAGTATTTTATAATTTACGAAATAATATATAAATTGATATATAATATAAATTGAGAGAGAACGTTCTGAAC
>WNHD01009965.1:0-10651 GCA_011057455.1 Ganaspis sp. Gsp50
ACTGAGAAGGTCAAGTTTGGACTACTGTACCTTACTCTCCATAGAATATAGTTACAGTTCCTTTTGCTATAGTATGCAGAAATACTTCGTTTATCAAATGCTGTAGTTCAAAACGTTATTTTTTTAATTAAATTTTTGTGGTTTTGGCCAGGTTTTTCGGATTCTGGCCCACTGTGAACCGGTTTTTGGTTTATAAAACTTGTCATTGCTCAAAGAGCATCTAGTCTTGCTCTTTGAGCAATGACAAGTTTTATAAACTAAAAACCGGTTACTATGTAACGTCGAAAATCTTAAATTTGATGCCTGATGAGGATGTCATACCAGACATCGAAACGTAGCAATGACGTAATATAAAAATNNNNGATGTCATACCAGACATCGAAACGTAGCAATGACGTAATATAAAAATACATATGACTATGTTTTTTGTATTTTTTCTACCTTCCATTGATCGAAATTAATCATCTATTTGACATAATAATTTTATTTACCTTCATTTTAATATCTTTTTACTTAAGTATAAAATAAAACTTTAACAACAAATATGTATGATTAAGCGTATTACAATTTATTATGAAAATTATGTTAGTTAATAATTTCAAATTAAAAATCTCATAATTTTTAATTCTTAAAGCTTTTAAGTTAGTTCTAAGATTAGTTTATTCGACATTTTATGCTTTTTCAAAATCTGCAATATAAAATAGAAGATTTTTATAAACGTTTATTATAATGCGATTTATTAAAAAAAATGTCTTAACAAGTTTTTTTTATCCTTAAAATTTATGATCAGTATTTTTTTTCAGAAAAGAGATCAATTTATTTATCTCTTTAAAGCCTTATAGAAACCACTTTTTTAAATATTTCTGGTTGTTTTCAGGGTTAATTGTCAAAACTTTTATTACGTTTTCTTCAATATAATAAACAAGTAGAAAATTATATTCATTTCATGAACATTTTGCTTCCTTGTAGATGAATTTTTTACAATAATCAACCTTTAACATTTTTTAATAATTCAAAAAGTATAATTTATTTGAAAATTTAATTATAAAAATAATTTAAATTTTAAATTCCATTAGTAATTGAAAAATTACAATTTATCTATAAAATTCAGTTAAATAGAATACTTTCATTGTCTGTCGATTCTCTTTCTACTAATAACCTAGTCTATTTTGGTAAAATATAGACTTTTTTCAGAGCAATGGATTCGTTTTTAATGCAGAAAAGTTTTTCAAAAGGAATTGTCATTAAAAAATAATAATATTAAAAGTTATATAATAATAGAATTTGAAATGTCAGAAACAATGAAAAACTGTAATTTACTCCTTCAATTTTTGGTAAAAAATAGACTTTAGATAGATCAATCGATTAGCTTTTTAATGTAAAAAATTTTTGGAATAGGAACTGCCATGAAAAAATCCAAATTTTAAAAGTTATATTAAAAAAATTGAATTTTAAACGTCAAAAATAATTAAAAATTGTCATTTACTCTATCAATTCTTTGTCAAATAAAGACTTTATATAGGTCAATCGATTCGTTTCGACTCAAAGAATATGATTCTTTCATTGATAAATTGAATTTCTTATTAGGGAAAAAATTTTATCTAAAAAATCGTATTTTTTGAAGAAAAAACGATCTCAAAAATTTTGGCTTGAGTATATCTAAAAATACCTGTGTCCATTTCCAGCTTTTATGAGTGTAATAACTTCACCATATTTCATTAAGATCGGTCAGAGCATTCTCAAGATAGAGAGTCCACAAAAAATGACCACACACACACACACACACACACACACATACACACATCTGGACATTGGCCTAAAACTTCGTATTTATGCTTTTTAGATGAAATTGAGTTAATTGAGACTATTTTTAGAAAATCGAAAATTGTCACGACTATAATGCTCCCTCTATAAGGAAGCAAAATGAATTAACCGGTTAAAAAATATTCATTTTACACGTTTTTATATCAATTCTAGGAAAAAGTGTTTTTTCCCCATGTAAAATGGATAAGAAATTTCAAAGACACGGCGGCACCGTTAAATATTGTTCGATTGAAAAATAAAAAAATACGGGTCTTTTTATTTGTCATTCGTTACACTTTTGGAGGGTGGCAGCATAAACATTTGTTTTGGATCACCCTAATGTGTACGTCAGCATGAAAAGGGCCCACTAAATTAAATTAAAGTTCCAGTTTACTATTAGCTCCCAAATTAATTAAAAATTTAAAATAATAAGATCATTGTTACCAAGAATTAATGCAGTAATTGGTATTTTTTATTATTTTTGAAACTTAAAATTCAAATTTAAGTAATATAAAAGGAATCACGTTTTTTTTCGTTCAATTTTAGGTAGAAAAGGGGATTTTCTTCCATAAAAAGGGTATTTTTAAAAATATTAATGCTTTTAAGCTTACTTCAAAAATAATTTTATGTAGAAGAGAGTCGGCTGGAGTGTGAATAGTTTTGAATTTGAGATCATGAAAGTTAATAAGAGCAAAATTTCTATAAGTATTAATTTTCTTATACTTGTTCATGATCTCAACTATCCTTTTCTGTTCATCGTTGCACATTAAATGTCAGTTAAAACACTAATTTGTGAATTTAAAAAAAAAATTGATGTCAGATGAAGTGGCAAATTGTCGGGTGGAAAGAGAAATAGAGAACAGTTGTTTTAAGAAAAATGTCCAAAAAGTATTAAATCAATATAATTTATTTCTAACGATCATAATAGTATATAATCGTTATTATTTAACTATAATTAAAATTAAAATAATTGGCTTTATTTTTATTAATTTATTTTATTTTATTTGTACGATGTGCGGTCTTAGAAGGTAAGAAACAAAAATAAATGCCTTTTCATACAAAAAGCATATGATATTAAGATTTAAAAATTAGATTCCGCTAGGCAGATAAAACGCTACAGTTTAGAATTAAAGAACGCAAAGATGACAAAAATGACGAGAGCGAAGAACCAAAAAAGTCTAAATCAGAACAATGAGTATTCGTCTCGTTACATAGCCTGTTAAAAACGGAATTTTCTCCATAGACGGTTTTATGGTTTTTAATTGCAAATAAAGAACGATTGTGCCTGAGTGTTCCAGAAGGAACTGAAAATATAATATTGGAGATAATTTCAGGGCAATCAACGTGACCGTTTAATAGTCTAAAGAGGAATAACAAATTATTATATAAAAGCATAGATGATATTTTGGGAATCTTGAATAAATGCCTGAAGTCCGAATAATCGTGGTTGTTTCTGTCGCGAATTACTCCACGCCGGAATGCAACAAAACGTAGAAATTTGTTTTATACACGCTCAAAACGCAAAAGATTTTCATTTTGATAGGGCATCCAAACAACCGAATTACATATCAGACGCGATCTAACGAGTAAAAAATAAAGAGCCCTTAAAGTGGGCAAATCAGAAAAACGCTGAGAGTTTCTCATGACAAAACCAAGAGCCGCAAGACTTTTACTAATAGTGTCAGATATATGCACATTAAATGAAAAATCTGAAGACAGTTTTATGCCCAGATTAAGAACAGAAAAAACCCTCTGTAGTTTAGCACTGCCAAGTTTATAATCGAGGAACAAAGGTGCTGTTTGTTTTGAAAAAGAAATAGTTTTACATTTATTAAGGTTAAATGATAAATTGTTTTCAACATACTATACATAAAGTCGATCAAGATCAGACTGAATGTCGCAATGAGTATTAAGGTTAGTGATTGACTTGAAAATCTTTAAATCGTTAGCAAATAAGCTAAAACGACAGTGCTGAAATACTGAAGAGACATCATTCATGTATCAGGGTGGTTCTTATAATGATTCTAGAAAAGTAAAGTTTCAATACGTTCTTCTTATTCTGTCCTTCTCTTGAATTTCATAAATTCATGTGAGAAAGAAGGACAATAAAGAAAGCAAACGCGTTAAAATTATTTGAAAACCATCTTTTGCGGGATTACCATTTTATCATCCCCAGGTAGAAGTTTCCATGGCATGTCGAAGTTGGTTTCCGACTGGGACAGTAGTGGACCAAAGCGGGCTCGTAACGCTCTTTTCTTTGCCACAGTACTGATTCAATCAGTACTAATAATTAGTACTGAAACAGTATAAGGCCAGTGTCTGTTAAATCTGTAAGCCAAGTAAAGGCCAGTTAAATCTGTATAGTGAATCAGTACCCATGTAGAAATTGCCTGAAATGGAATGGATACTAAATGAAACGAGGTCCAGGATTAGGGTCTGGTCAGGCAAATCAGGCCCTTACCAAGGACTGATCAGGGCCTGAACAGCTGTTTTTTGCCTGATTCGGCCCTGATCTGAGACGTTGTTTCATCCCTGATTTCTGCTCCCTGATCCGCGCCTTATCAGGGCCGTAGCCAAATTTCTATACGGGTACTGTGTTATTACTGACAATGAGTACTAACCCAGTACTGGTATATTACTGATTCATTTGGTATATCCCACACTCCAAGTTGGGACAAACGCCGTACCAATTGGTACAGCTGGTATCCCAAGAAGTACGGCTTTTGTCTCATCTTGGCGCGTGGGGTATCCCAAATGAAAGGTACAAGAGTATTGGTATAGCTGATTCGCCAAAACTTTTTCAGTGCAGTAATATCCCTGTGGTACATTTCTACCTGTGTCTTATCCTGAGGATGATGTGACAAACTTTCATTGGCACCTTCTTGATGAACTTGCTTTCTTCAATTTAGAAATATACTTCTTGTACTTTAAACCACTAATAGGGTGACTGCACAAATATCATGGTTATTCTTTATAGCAGTATGACTAAGAAGGTTCCAATAGACACTCTCATTTAGGTTGCACTTCATTTTAACATTTATCTTCACTTACATAAGCCATCAAAAATTATTTGTAATTAATCCTATTGTGGAGCAGTGTCTTCAACAATCGTGATTATTATTGCTCCAGTCGTGCATCATCCAATAATTATGAATATATGTTACTTATGGGTGTTCTTAGATCTATATAGGCATGTAAGGAAATGCCTCTAATATGAAAATAATAAAAAAATTGTTCTAAAATTTCTCAAAAACTTGTTTTTTCTAGCACCAACTTGGTAATGAATGAAGTTCTTCATTCGATTTCAATAATTTTTTTTTAATATGTAATAATGATCTGTATACCTTCCCGGTAACAACAGATGAATAGAGAAAAATTAAAATTTTTAGGTTTTAACTCGAAAATGCACAGTAACAAATTCCTTTTAATGAGTGAATTTTCCATTTTAAGAAAAGTTTAACTGAGAATGGAATATCTGAAAAATTGATTCCTTTGAATGCTTATAGAAACGTATACTGACTTTCCAATTCTGAGCTGGAAATATTTTCTTCTAATTTTTAATTCTCTTTAATCGAAGTGACACTCACACAATCTTGTGAAATGAGATGAAATCTCTTTGAGTGTTAGGGTTATTTTTGGTTGGAGTTGGCTTCATATAATATGTTACAGTTTGAAAGATATAAAAGATTATAATTTTTCGCATATTATTTCAACAAAATGTATGAAATGAACTAACAATTATTCAAGTTAAGTATTCTGAGAATAAAATACAATATTGAAGAAAAGTGATTCTAATTCCAATCGGTTGAAAATAAAACTGTGTGTGTGAAACAACGTTGTGTATATTTAGTATTTTCAATTGATTTTTCTAAGTTTTATATAAATTTATTGTACCTAATTTAAAGAGGTATTTTTACTTTTTAAAATTCTAAAATTAGAATTGTTTAAAAATTTACCTCAATTCTATCTGATTATGATTCATTTTAAAAATGACAATTTTTAGGTTATGTGACTTTTTTGCACCTCTTGCATGCAGGGAATTGAAAGGAATAGAAATTGTTATTTTCCTTTTTCTATATGGGAGTTTATAAAATTCACTTATTGGAAAGAATTTGGATTCTGTATTCTTTTCTATTCCTCTGTTGTTACAGGTTCCCTTAACAAGTAATAATACTTGCAATTTTTTTTTAAAATCGTATATGTACAGTGACCATTTGATCCACCACTGGTGCCTCATCCACCACTGGTGTTTTCACCCTACTTTATTCCCAAAAGTAAATGTCTTATTATATTTTTATTTTAGCGAATATGGGCGCTTCTGTAATTATTACAAATAAAATATTTTCTATCCATCACATCTTCCAAACTCTTTTTTTTTATTAGACACGTTTCTTTGTATATTTATATTTAAAATATGTGAACATCGATGTTTCACCTGAATAATAAATAAAATTTTTGGAAATGACATTATTATTATTATTATTATTATTATTATTATTATTATTATTATTATTATTATAAAACAAAAATTTTAAAAACAATTGTTCATTCCCTTTCAGGCTCCAGAATTTATTTGCAGCTCAATAGTGAGGAAGATGTTCAATTGTTAAACGAACTACCAATGTCGCAGGATCAAGTTTTAGAAAGCTTCAGATAACTCAAGAGATCAAATGATAGGCAAATGAGGAGGGAGGATGTTCAATAGTATTACTTAATCAGTTTTCTTACCAATTAATTTTCATAAACAAAAAATACGTTTATTTTACATTACAATACATTAATATTTTGAAAATGTTCAATATTTACATTTGATATTTTTTCGTTTAGATTATACAATGAAATATTCTGTTTCTTCTCTTATTAAAACTTATTAAATATCAATATATACATTACTTTATTGAATTCCGATTTTTTATAACGTTTGACAAATAAACTGATTTCCACAAATGCAATTTACATATTTATTAATAATTTGTTTCACTAATTTTTTTTACTGTACATAACATTATGTCCTCTAGCTTCTATGTGACACTTCGGGTTGGGGGGGGGGGTATTTTCTTTCAATAGTTTAGAAGTTTCCTTCTTTGGTATACCCTCACATATCGTGTAAGTGTCGACGACCCTTCTTTATGATATGTCACTAAATCAATGTGATGCTTTATTCTTGATGATTTTTGAAAATTCCTGTTTATAGTAAAGTCAATTGTGTTTATTTCTTACATTATTTTGATTGAATTTAAAAAAAATTAGCTGTAATTAATTTGTAGACCTGTCTGTGCGTACAATTGTTAAATTATGCCCTGTCTGGTTTTGGAAATCTAACTTATAACACGGAACATCTTTAACATAAATTTGGGGGGACGGAGAATCGAACTCGGGTTTGATGAACGTAAGCGAAACACCCTAACCAATACGCTATACCAACTTACTGCTGAAAAAAATATCTTTCTCTTAAGCGACACGTGATTTTATCGTTCGTTGAAAAATGACGGGCTAATTCAAAAAGCTTCATGTATTTAATATATTTTTTACTTATTTATTCTTATTGTTTACAATTTAAAACGATATTTATTTTGTTATCTTTGTAAAAAATAAAAATAATGAATGTAGTTAATAAAATGAATTATTTATGAATACAAATTTTACGATTATTTTACGGTAAACTATTAAAAAGCAGGAGAATTTAATCATTTTAATTTTACTAATTTTTTAATTCATTATTATAATGTTTATGTTTTATGCAAAATAGAAGTTATCATTCGTTAATACTTTAATTAATATAGTTTATATATAATTTTACAATTTGACTCGGCATGATCGATATTCTCCATTAATTAATGTTAATTTTTCCTAATTTCCTAATTTTTTTTTCCTATTAACCACTAGGCTGCCGGAAAACCTATATTTAGGCTTAATTGCTGGATTTGCTAATCCCCGGCAGCGTACAGGTTAATGAAATAGCACGAAATCGTTTACCAATTGTAATAGTAAGTTTATTAACAATATAATAATTGGTTAATTAATACTGATTGAAACATGTAAACTTTATACAAATTAGTAAATCTTCACTACTTTCATTAGTAAACAACTTTTCTCCAATGAATTAATACAAAATTTATAATTCAAATGTAGACAGTATAAGCATATCATTTTCGCATTTTTTCCTTAAATTAAAATAATTTATAATATTTGTGTATTTATAATACATTGTGTATTTATAATATTATATTATAACTGTATAAGAATAAACAGCTTAATTTATATATTCTTAAATAAAAGCCAAGATGTTGTATACTCTTAAATGTAGAATATCGGTTATTAATTTATTTAAGAGACGCTCAAACGACCTTTTTTAATGTTCAAAATATAAATGAATGATATTGACAAAATATTAATCGACATTTTATAATTAAGTTAATTAATCGAAAATTAGGTAATAATAAATTAATATAATATTTTAAATGTTAAATGTTAAATGTTAAACATCACAAATAACCAGAGTCACGAAAAGTCATCAGAAACTTCTACCTGCTTCGTAAAGTGAAGTGAGAAGCTGTTAGAGTTTTCAGAAAACATTAAAAAAGCCATAAAAGTGTATTAGAAATAACCAAGAGAATCACAAATAGCCAGAGTCACGAGAAATCAACAGAAAATTTGATTATTTGTCGTGATTTGTCATTATCTTTTTAGTAGGGATAAAATAAATTTAATATGATTTTTGATTACAGGACAATAAATTCAGGTTCATTGTTTCAATAGGAGCGCCTCGCGCGCCCTTTTCTGCATCTAGTATAAAAGAAACAACAAGGGTCCCAAATTTGAACTTTGAGGTACGCCAGATGTAGGTATAAAACTGTTGGAGAAAGCAGAAGAGATAAATACAATAGATTGTCTATCAGCTTGTAATGTAAGTTTTTCCCTTAGAAATAAAATCAGAATTTAACAAATAAAATCAAAGGCAGAGCCTCTTATAGGATGCCATTTTCAAATTTAGATAAATGATCTCGAAATCACAAAATATAGAAATTTAAAGAAATTACTAAATCAATAAATTTTCACTGAAATTTGAATTAAATGAAAATACCCAAAATCATACTTACTGTAAAGCGAAAAGATAACCATGAGATACAGATAGATACGCAAAGTCAAATCGATAGACAAATAATTAGCCAGAAACTTACATACAAATTAATTTATTGGCTCTAAAATCAATTTTTATACGATAAGATAGATGTTCAAAAATGTTTCTTTATGTCAAAAGTTAATGTTGGGCGCCAGTTCGTTAAGGGAGGGATAAATTATTTAATTAAATTAATGCGAAGATAAATTAACGGAATGTAAGATAAGATAAGATAAAATAAGATTAGGCACGATAAGATAAGATAAATCATAAATTTGGCCGATATCCTTCGGTGGCGACACGACGCAAGGAAAAGTTGGTCAGGCGAAGGCCCAAGGCACGATAAAAGACCAACAGGACCATCTCATAAACAATAAACTTTACAAGATCGTCAACGGATCCAAAATTACTATAATTAATTCTTAGTATCCTCGAGCAGAATACTGAAAACTCGATAAATTAAAGAAAAGAAAACCAAAGGGAATATAGATTTTTGGCAACGAACAACCAGTTAAAAATTATAGACAAGATAGTCAAATAAAATACGCCGGAGGGTAACGCATCCTCAAAGACGAAATTTCATACTCAATTAAAATTAGATAAGAATATTTATCGAATATTCTTCATTAAAAACTTCCGATAAATCAAAAGCAAAATAGATATAAATCACGGGAGAGGAGCATTCTCAGATATTGTCTCGTAATTCACCGACGGAATAGATTTTAAGTTGACATAAGAACACTTTTTGATCTCAGAGTCAGAGGAAATGCTAGGCTCTCAGTATTGTAAAGGAGAGAGGGTAGGGTTCATGATTGTCACGCAATTAGAGAAAAGATAAACTAAAAGAAATAAAAAACTCAAGGGAATTTAAATTACTAAAATTTAACAAAATTTATTCATTAAACCAAAATTAAAAACATTTGAAATTACATTTGAGCCAAATAGGGAATAATCAAAAGAATCGACAATAAATAAAAATTTCAAAAGGTTCGAGAACAAACAATTGATAAGCTTCGAAAACAAAAGATTAACAAAAGAAAATCATAATTAACAATCAATAACATTCATAATTCGATAAGATGTAATAAAATTTTATGTTGACAAAATTTAGAAAACGAATAAAAATTATGCGCCGAAAGAAAAATGTTAATTAAAGAAAAGCATATTATTCAAGGGTCGATAGGGAAATAACAATAAAGTGGGGGAAATCAGTTCTCACAGAGCTAAAATAATGTTTAAATAATTTCATATACATAATAAATGCAGGTATCGATAGGGAAGAATTAACAAAAATATACAAAACTCGGGGAAAATCAACTCTCAAATAGTCAGGATAATATTTAAACAATTTCAGATAAATAATAAATACAGGTATTGATAGGGAAGAATTACCAAAAATTATATATTACAAAATAAAAGGGGAAAAGAGAAATAAATGGATTCATCGTATTACCTAAATATGTCGCAAAAGTATCAGTCACATTCTGAAGATAATATAAATAATTACCCTGGAGTCAAGACTTAAGAATAATTATTATATATAATAATCGACAATTCATTCATTCATTCTTTCATTCTTTCCTTCTTTCATTCTGTCCACACCTGAAGTTGGTCGTTTTTACTTTCAATTTTTTTTTTTCAAAATTTGACATCTCTTTGAGGTTTTCTGAAGTTTAATTTTAAAAACAACAAAGTTTGGAAATCTGTCACTTATTTATCTTTTAGGAA
>WNHD01009974.1:2590-13678 GCA_011057455.1 Ganaspis sp. Gsp50
ACATATTGCGTATGACAGTAGCCATTTTCATTTTCAACAATACATTATGGTTGAACTACCCACAATTATGACAGTACCTTCGAATTATTTCTTTCAGTGTATATCTATAGATATAGAAACACTACATCTATAGATATAGAAACACTACATCTATAGATATAGAAACACTACATCTATAGATATAGAAACACAACATCTATAGATATAGAAACACTATCTAAAAATATAGAGACACTATCTATAGATATAGAAACACTATATCTATAAATATAGAAACACTATCTGTAGATATATAGAAGCACTGTCTATAATTATATAGAAACACTATCTATATAAATATAGACACTATATATTTTCCTATATATTTAGTACGCAAATTTTTTGCTGAAATGTTTATAAAGCTACTGTAAATTATTAAACATTTTTCAAGATATTGAAATGCTCAATTGTATTAGTAATATTTAAATGACGCAAATAAAAGTATTTTACCAAGTTATGGAAGTTTTTGAATTTGAATCTCTAGACTCTATCACGATATTGCGAATGCTATATAGGCCTCACATCTGGAATATTCGCCTTATCATTTTATAAAATATTTGTAACACTGCGTTGGTAAACAGCACATATAACGGGTTCAATAACAAATTTCTACCGTACGAGTTATTAACTACACTTCCAATATTTCCACACAAACATTCTTTATCAATAAACAGGTCTTTAAATATTACATCTTTACTTTAAACCCATTATTAAATTAACGCGAAAAAATCTCTTTAGTCTACTCTCATACTATTTTCTCTGTAAGGCTTTACCTGCACGCAATAAAGCGGAAGAAAACATATTAAGAAAAGCAAATATCACATAGACAATCATCACAAAACGTAGCACAAAACGCAATGTGTAAAAATGCAAAATTATCTTACAAGATATTCTACTTTTTGCATTAAACGCATTTAAAGAAATTTACATATTATGATATTGATGCAAAAAAGGGTTTTTTATAGTTAAAAAAACAGCCAAATATCTAAACGTCCAAATTTTGACCAAATATCTAAACGTCCAAATTTTGACCAAATATCTAAACATCCAAATTTTGACCAAATATCTAAACGTCCAAATTTTGACCAAATATCTAAACGACCAAATTTTGACCAAATATCTTCAAATTTTGACCAAATATTTTCGACCAAATTTTATTCTTCAAAAATGTAGTAATTTTCGATTAAATTTCAAAAATCCCAAATACCAATAAAAAGATGATTTTATAAGATGTTTTTTACATTTGAATTTTATTCTCAAGAAGTCGTCTTTAGCTAGAACGAGCACGTATCGTGCAGAAGGAAGAATGTGAAAAACAAAGGGCAGAATGGGTGATAAAAATGCAAACGGCAAAGAACTATTAAAAAAGTAGTAAGGGTGGCTGCTAAGAATGGAGGAGACTCACCATAGGGTTTGACGCGACAAGTGAGGAGAGTGAGTAGCAGCTTCTGGTCGATGATGCGAAGGTGGAATTGCAATGCAGTATACTCCATTTACAGGAAAGAAATAACCCAACTGTGCTGGCATTGGCAAACTTTGATCACAATTTGCACCTCCATCGTAAAAGCATCTTTCGGAATCTCCATACATAATTAATTCCAAAATTCCTCTTTAAGGAATCTTCCTCTTAAAATTTATCTCTTTCGGATCTATAAACAATCCATATGAACAATCTATATGTACAATTCATTTATACAATCCATATATGTAATTTGAAAATTTCCTCTTCAAGTAATTTTCTTTTGGAAATTCAATTCTTTCAGAACCTCTGGATGTAGTTGGTTGAAATTTTCCTCTTCCTGGAATCTTTCTCGGAAAATTTCTTTCAGAACCGTATGTAATTATTTGAAATTTTCCTCTTCAAAGTATCTTTTGTTGCAAGTTTGATTCTTTCAGAAGCTCCGTATGTAATTATTTAAAAATTTCCTCTTCAAGGTATCTTCTGTTGCGAGTTTAATTCTTTTAGAACCTACGTATGTAATTATTTAAAAATTTCCTCTTCAAGGTATCTTCTGTTGCAGGTTTAATTCTTTCAGAACCTCCGTATGTAATTATTTAAAAATTTCCTCTTCAAGGTATCTTCTGTTGTAAATTTAATTCGTTCAGAACCTCCGTATGTAATTATTTATAAAACTTTCCTCTTCAGATAATCTTCCTTGGAAAATCTAATCCTTTCAGAACCTCCGTATGCAATTGTTTAAAAATTTCCTCTTCAAGGTATCTTCTATTGCAAATTTAATTCTTTCAGAACCTCCGTATGCAATTATTTATAAAACTTTCCTCTTCAAGGAATCTTCCTTGGAAAATCTAATTCTTTCAGAACCTCCGTATGCAATTATTTAAAAATTTCCGCATCAAGGTATCTTCTGTTGTAAATTTAATTCTTTCAAAACCTCCTTATGTAATTATTTAAAAATTTCCTCTTCAAGGTGTCTTCTATTGCAAATTTAATTCTTCCAGAACCTCCGCATGCAATTATTTGAAAACTTCCTCTTCAAGACTGTTGAAAAAGAAAAGCTCTTCTTCTTTTGAAAATTTAAAAAAAATTTCTTTTACAAGAATCGTATTCTTAAAAAATCTCCTTTTGTCTACTGAAGAAATTCCTTTGCTGCTTGCATTATAAAATCATCAGTGTCGTTCATCCCAAAGGGGTCGTATAAAAATTTTTTAAATTTAAAAATTTTAAATTATTATCCTTAACTCTTTCTTTTAAAATTTGTAGAAGTTTGTTTTTTCTTCAATTTTCCTTCCCTTTTCGTATAGCGAAAGGTCTTTCGCTACGAAATTGATTGTTGCTTCCTTATAAAGGAAGCATTGTAATCGTGACGATTTTTTTTGCTTTTTTTGGAATCGAAAAATGCGTTCCGAATGCTATTAAACATCTGATAATGCGAATATTGAAGTTCAAAGTCCTCCGGATGATTAAAAATATTCCTTAGATGAAAATGTAATTAAATGAATGTAATTATAATGCAATATAATTATATATAATTCAATGTAATGTAATTACATAGAATGTAACATGTAATGTAATTATATATAATGTAACATGTAATGTAATTACATATAATGTAACATGTAATGTAATTACATATAATGTAACATGTAATGTAATTATATATAATGTAACATGTAATGTAATGTAATGCAATTCAATGTATTGCATTAAAAAGTAATTCAATGCAAATAATTCGACAATCTATTTTGGAATGAATGTTATTTAAACACAAAACACAGCTTCTTCCAAAATCCTTTCCACTTAAATTTCAAAGATTAGATCTCGTCTGTCATATTTTGGTCCCCTTTCTCAGTTCTCTTATTTTCGACTTGTTTTCATGCTTTCTCTTCTTTTTCTTCTTTTGCTTGTCTTTCCCTTCGCTACTTCGCTTCCTCTCCTCTTACTCAATTTCTATTTACTCCTTTATAATTAGCCACCTAAACACTTGAAAGCTATGCATGAAACCAACTCATTCTTAATAAGTAGATTCTCAATTTTCCCTTCTTAAATCAATTTTTCCTCTTTCTATCTTTCCTCTTTTATTTTCATTCCTTATCACAATTTATCTTTATTTTAATTTTTGTTTATTTACTCCAATTTTTGTCCATTTATTCCAAATTTTGTTAATGTACTCCAAATGTATGTATAAATGTTAATGTACATTTTATCCATGTATTCCAATGTTTCTTTATCGATTCCAATGTTTCTTTATCGATTTCAATGTTTCTTTATTCTTTTCAATATTTCTTTATCCATTTCAATGTTTCTTTATCCATTTCAATGTTTCTTTATCCTTTTCAATGTTTCTTTATCCATTTCAATGTTTCTTTATCCATTTCAATATTTCTTTATCCATTTCAATGTTTCTTTATCCATTTCAATGTTTCTTTATCCATTTCAATTTTTCTCTATATCTATTCCAATTTTTGTATATACTTTTTTCAATTATCATTCCTCATCACAACTTTAGTTCGTTTTTTCAATTATTTCTCATTGTTTCTTGTCACAATTTTTGCATCTTGTCATAATTTTTGCATCTTGTAAGTTTTGCATCTAGTCACAATTTTTGTGCACTATTTCACTTTGTAGAATAACCTCTCAAGATTTTTGGACTCGTCTATGTGGAACAGCATGGATCTAATTTCAAGGAAGGTTTTTGTTTTGAAAAAAGTGTTTCGTGCGGAAAGCACGTGAAATCGTGCAGAATCAAAGTTCGTGACCGGTGCATGCGTGATTCAGAGTATTATAAATAGTGGTACGCTTAGTGGTGAGCACATGTCGCCGAGAGGCAGCACGTTATTGGGTGGCGTACTTCTTGTTCTTGTTCCTTTTATACAAAGGTGGAGAGATGCGATCGTGAAGCTCAAGTCAGAGACACCAGAATCCAGGAAGCCCAGAAAAAGACGTTTCTACTGCTTGCCGAGATACAGAACACATGATTGCAATTATACTCCGAATCATGTCCGCCACCATCACGTAATAACAATTCTATAGTAGATTTCATCTCCTTTGCGAAATAATTTCACTCTTTGTTTACATCTCTGGTAATATATATATACTTAAACTCCGTTCATTTAACCCTTCTCGAGTCTCTTCAACATTTGCCGTACAGTCCTTTCAACTTTTTCTACTTTTATTTCATAATTTTCAAGTTAGGTTTAAACCTTTTGAAACCTTTAGAAACCTTTTGAAGCCTTTTGAAACTCTTTGAAATTTGTTGAAACCTTTTAAAACCTTTTAAAACCTTTTGAAACTTTTTGTAACTTTTTGAAACCCTTTGAAACCTTTTAAAACTTTTTGAAGCCTTTTGAAATATTTTGAAATCCTTTGGAAACCTTTTGTGTGTTTCTAGCTTCGTTTGAACGTCTTTTGCTCCTGTTTTGAACGTTTTATGCTAGATACTTCTAGATAATTTTTAATTTAACTATCAATGAGAAAAATGAACAACTTTGGAGAGGGAATTCTATTTTCATCTTTATATTCTATTTTTAGTTCTATTTTAGGATTTTTTGAAATGAATAATTTACGCTAGTTGCCAAGAGTATTTTATGGCTATTGGGTTGGTGACAACAATGCTGTTCAACTGGGAAATTATCGCCAACATTCCTTAAAGGAAAATGGTAGCATGTTTAAAATAATGCTTTATAGCTTTTTTTACGTTACAAGAAAAGATTCTTGTCTCGACAACAGCATTTTGTTAAATATTTGTGAAACAAAGGGGCAAACATTTTTAGAACTAACAAGAATTATGGAAAATAATTATGGAATATAATTATGAAAAATAATTATGGAATATAATTATGAAAAATAATTATGGAATATAATTATGGAAAATAATTATAGAATATAATTATGGAATATAATTATGGAATCTATAGATTATAATCTACAGATATCTATATAATTATAATTACAGCATCTTAATTTTCAGAAACAATATTATTACAATTGTGATATAAATCGCAAAAAGAACTTTGTTGCAAAAATAAAAACATGGCAAAAATAAAAACACAGCAAAAGTAAAAACACGGCAAAAATTCTATAATATTACAGCGAAAAAATCGCACATAATAGCTTCTCATTGTTGATGAGAATGTAGAAAATCTATTAAAAATGGTTATGGTAAAAGGTGTAAATATATTAACGCCTCAAGAGCAATAAATACTTTCTCGTATTTGCAAAAATGACTAACTATACTTTGGGTGATTAATTAATTACCCTCTTTTAATTGGAGTGCAAATAGAGGAACAAAATTAGAAATAAAATTAAATAGAGAAAAGGGGAATAGAATGTAAAGAAGAAATGACAATCTGAAAGGAAGCAATGGAAATAAAATGTAATGTCAATATAAAGAAGAGAATAGAATTGAACTATATTTTTGCACTGTTGACGATTTGCACTTTTACCGAGGGAGGAAAGTTGCGACACAAGACGAGGTTTCCGGAGTGCTTTCACGGGGAAGACTGAACGCATAGGGTTGTGCTACTCATGTTTTACCAGCGCATCTGAAAATAACGAGGGATGATGTCGCAGCAAACATCCAGACAAACTTGATTAATTTATAAAATCATTTTAAAAATCCTACACATAATGACAATGTCACGAAAAAAAACTGCATTGGTTTGCAAATGCATTGTTTCTTTGTTTTGTTTGTTGTTTTTGTTGCTTTGTTATTGTTGCTTTGTTGTTTTTGTTATTTTGTTTGTTGTTCTTTTGTTTGTTGTTCTTTTGTTTGTTGTTTTTGTTGGTTTGCTTTTCCTGTTGTCTTACATTGAACAAAAATATCTCAATAAGACACATTTGGTGACAAAGACAAGCTTATGTCCAAGAAGTTGGCGACGCCATTTTGTTAATATTATAATTAATTAATTAATATTACAATTTGTTAATATTAATTTTGTGAATCGGCGTAACTGAAGATAAATATATGACAATCACGAGAATGTAAAAAGTCCATTTTTCGTAATTTAGCCTATTCAATCAACGTTACTTGTATACGAAAGTTCAAATGTTCCACTTAAATGAGATGAACACGATGGGAGATTCATATAAGGCAATTGTCCGATAAGTTTACAAATATACTGTTATCCTGTTATCAGGAATTGTTGGGAGATAAAATCGGTATCAATAAAATATCTGTAGTAGATACGACAATCTACTTTAATCATTATTTAAAGTGGAGTATAACGGAGTAAATCTACAGAGTTTGTGAAAGTTCGTATTTGAAGAATTGTATTTAAAGAATATGTTAAAAGAAAAACAGAAAAGTCAAAGTTAGGTGATTCAATTCGAGATCCGTTAATACTTGGGGGTCGTCCATAAACTACGTAGCTCATCGGGGGGGAGGGGGGGGTCAAGCTATTGACTACGATAAGAGGAAAAAATGGCGCTAATGTATGGCACAGTGTGCTACGTGGGGGGAGGGGGGGGGCTAAATTTCCAAAAAAATGGGCTACGTAGTTTATGGACGGCCCCTTGATTGTAAATTAATGAAACATTTAATTTGTATTCATAAAGATTCTAATTGACCCATTTACTCTTACTAATAGAACATTGCGGAAAAGAAGATAACTGTCAATTGATGACAAATAGTTGTTTGTACAGGAGTTTTGCAAATAGTTGTCTTAGAAAATTAATTTTTGCCACGTGTTGTAAAATCAGTTTTCCTTGTTATTTCATTTATCGACAAAGTATGAGAATTGATTGCTCGATGCGAAGGAATGGGATTAATTGACCATTTTTTGTAGAAACGTGATAATAAATTAACACTCAGGATGAAAGTGATAATTTACATGTTTAATTGACATCAACTTTTACGTTTTTCGTTACATTTCGTTACATTTCATTACATTCTCTCTAAATTTGAATCAGCGAAATTCCGCTGATTCTCAGCTATAAGTGTATCACTTATTCAAATCAGCGAATATTCGCTGATGTTTCAGCGAAAAATTTAGAGAGTTTCTTTACATTTCTTTGCATTTCTTTACATTTCTTCACATTTCGTTACATTTTCGTGACATTTTCGTTACGTTTTCGTTAAACTTTCGTTATACATTATTATTATCATTAGATGACAATTCATTATTAATTTCATTATAAAAACTAATGTTAATTGTTGTACATATGTTTCAACAATTTCTTTTGCGTGTAATGATAATGAAAATAAGAATTACGCAATGATAATTGAAAAAAAATGTAATGATTATGAAAATAAAAAATTGTGTGAATTTAAAAAATTGTGTGAATTTAAAAAATTGCGTGAATTTAACAAATTGCGTAAATTTAACAAATTGCGTGAATTTAACAAATTGCGTGAATTTAAAAAATCTGAAATCGAATATATATCTTCTTTCCGCAGGAGGTAAATATGTTCAACAGTAAATAGCATATAACGGCAGGAACCGGAAATTGTATCTCACTGGTAAATAAAATGGGACGATCCATGTGAACGAGTCAAATGAAATTCATTAACTTATTATTATCGCAAATTACTGTCCAGACTGCTTTTTTTTACATTCATTGCAATAATGAATAAAATTCAACACAACACACACACACATATGATACCTACTGAAGTTTGGAACATTTTTTTTACATTCAAACAAACGAAAAGCCAAAAATCAAATTTCTGCCTACTTCATCACAGTTCCAATATTCATTTAGCAATTTTGCAAAAGGATACTGCGCAAAGTAGAATTTTTGGAAGTTGTAAATACTCAACTTTTAAAACACAAAGAACGTGTTTTTTCATTTACCATATAAACAGTAGAAAACAATTACCAAAAAGTATTACAATTACCAAAGTTACCAAAAATTGAAAATTATAAAAACATAATTTGTGGATTAAGATTGAAGAAGAACAAAAACAAGAAGAAAAGGTTGTGAACTCGAACTTACAATTTCAATAATCGATTTGTAAATTCATTGAGTAAAAATAGTAAAAATAGTAAAAATAATCAAAATAGTCAAAATAATAAAAATAATCAAATAATCAAAATAGTAAAAATAATCAAAATAGTAAAAATAATCCTCGAAATAATCAAAATAGTCGAAAATAGTCAAAATAGTTCAAAAAATGATAATTTGGAGGAAACATTATTGACAAACAGTTTAAGAAGGATGCTACAGAGGTTAATAGCATGTTGGATAATGGTAAGTTGGACTTGAGAGATTGTGACGCTTTTAGCGAAGTTACTTCCAGTCAACGACCGACGTCCCGACGCCAATAGTTAAGTAAAGCATGTAAGATTTTAAGCTCTTTTCACTTGAGAGACTCACCTACAGGATAACGTAACAACCTAAATATCGACTGTCAAATGCACATTTGAAAAATGAAACCAAACCAAACCACGAGTTTATATGAATCAAATTTTTAATAAGCACCTTTCACTCAAGGAAATGGGGCCAAACAAACGTCTCTTGCATTTCAATCTAATAAATTATTCATGCATGTTTAGTTTCAGTATTATTTTTAATAGCAGCCTGATTCTGATAAATTATTCATAATCATGTATATACTCGGGCTTATAATCGATCGATTTCAGTTTTCCTTTTTAAAGACACTTGAAAGCATCCTTAATACGATCCAACTTAATCCAATCCTTAATTTTATATAATGCCGATTAAAAGTAGCTCAACAAAACAATCATCATTTTACAACAAAAAACAAAAATTTCACGATTACAATGCTTCCTCTATAAGGAAGCAAAAAAAACATTTAAAATAACATTTAAAACAACATTTAAAACAACATTTAAAACAACATTTAAAACAACATTTAAAACAACATTTAAAATGAATCTATTTAATTTTCAACACAAAAAACTGGATTTTGGATATCAATGCGATGTATGCATTATTTCACACAATTGAAGATCCGCATGCAATAACTGCCTCTGCGCGTGAACCTCTATCCCATCCAAGAAGACCATTCCATCCAAGAAGACTATTCCATCCTTCAGCCAGATTTCTGCTACACAAGAAAGTTGTATGTGATTTCAGAGTCAGTTATTGCACGCGCACCTTCAAAGAAATTAGAAATTCGAAAACAAATTACGAAAGTTTGAGAAACATTTGAAAATCCAAAGGAGACTGAAAATTTCTTGAGATTCAACAATTTTGGAATGAAAAAATGAAGAAGAATGAAAATATAGAAAGTGGAGAATAGACAATACAGAATCGAAAATGCAGAATAAAAATGCAGAATAAAAATTTAGAATACAAATTCAGAATACAAATTCAGAATACAAATTCAGAATGAAAAATGCAGAATAAAAATGCAGAATAAAAATGCAGAATAAAAATGCGAAATAAGAATGCAGAATGAAAATGAAGAATATAAATGAAGATATAAGTGAAAATGAAGATATATAAAAATATTGATTTTACTGAACGAATTTTCTTGCACATAGAAAGTGTTTTAACAACGTGTTTTTTTTAATCAAAAGAGCGATTGGTGTTTTCTTTTTACATCAGGTAAAGAGCTCAAGTGGTTTTTTCTCCATTAAGGCTACCTTGAAAAGATCCTTTTAAAGCCCACTAATACGCATGTCGTTTGCAGGAGCACGAATTCCTTAATATCTTGAGGCTCAAAAATAAACGAACATCAAAATCCCAATTTGTTTCTGAATAATTGAATCTTCAATTTCGTGATATGAAGTTCGGCGCTTAAGTATTTTCCGAACATAAATATTATACAATCCGTTATTATCTGCACTCCTGTCAAGATGCAACCTGCTATGCAAATATGGAAGATAAGTATAAGCCTGCAGGGGAAAGGAGGGTAGTTTCTATAATCTAAATCCAATATTTTTTTACATTCTCATCAATATAATGAGAGTGTATTAAAAAAATGTGCGATTTTGTCACATTTTTATCAATGAGAGTGTATTTAATTATTAAAAATAGCAAGAAAATAATATAATTATATTCATTATATCATATTAGGATAGATCAGTGGAAATTGGGACTAATGTAAACAGTTTCAGTCAAAAGTGGAAAGCAAAGTGTTCTTTTTTAGTAGAGTGAAGAATTTAAGAAGAAATGGAACTTGTAAAAAAGTATCTATGTATTTCCTATATCTGTTTATCTATCTATGTTTCTGTATCTACATTTATCTATCTATGTTTTTGTATCTACATTTATCTATCTATGTTTCTGTATCTACATTTATCTATCTATGTTTCTGTATCTACATTTATCTATCTATGTTTCTGTATCTACATTTATCTATGTATTGAATATATATATATATATATATTTTCCCGAAATTACACAAATTTTCCTTAAAACTACAGTTACTTAAAAATATCAAATTGATGATAAGATTTTGTGATCAAGTTGATACTTTTTGATATCAAGTTGATACTTTCAAGAAAACTGTGACAACACAGAAAGACCCGTATATTCTAGGTTTAAGAATATCTTCTTAGCTCCTATTTAAGTATATTCTATATAGGGTAAGTCCGGGGGAGATGGCCATAGTTTTTTTAAACGATTGTAGAAACTAAACAAAAGCGACTGCTGTCTAAGTTTTTATTGGTAATTAAACA
>WNHD01009975.1:0-15421 GCA_011057455.1 Ganaspis sp. Gsp50
ATAACTCAACATTTTCTAATTTTATATTTTAAAGTTTTCTAATTTAAATATTTCTAATTCCTAATCTTTATATATTTAATTCAATTAATCGTAAGTCGTGGTTACAATTTCGAAACAGAATTTTTATGATTTTAATTTTTATGTTTCTAATTTTTATGATTCTAATTTTTATGATTCTAATTTTTATGATTCTAATTTCTATGATTCTCATTTCTATGATTCTAATTTTATGATTCTAATTTTTATGATTCTAATTCTTATAGTTCTAATTTTTATGATTCTAATTTTTATGATTTTAATTTTTAGACAATCAGGAGCTTTTCTGAAGAATTTTTTATGAAGTACATTTTGACGTCTGGGGTGATCGCTCTTCTCGGAGTTTCGTGCAATGCACCTTTTGTAATAAAGCGAACTTTGTTTCTTTTATTTAACGTAAATGTACCCACGCAATGTCCAGATCACTTAGATTGAGTTGCTGAGAAGGGAAATTTTCAATCTAAAGGAACTTGCCGTCCAAATGACGAACGGAAGTCTAACTTCGAAAGACAACTTTCCAGAGGATGCTATCGATGCCAAATCTCCTTCAACTTTTTTAAACTAAAACAGAAAGTCGCGAAAATTTTTCACATTTTCCTATTTTATTGGAGCCATCCGCTCTATTTGTATTCAACTCCAAATTCAGAATATTTTTTTAAGTATCTTCTTCAAATATTTGTATATTCAATAAATATGGTATTATTAATAAGAATAATAATATTATGAATAAGAAAAATATTATGAATATGAATAATATTATGAGGAAGAATAATATGAATAAGAAAAATATTATGAATAAGAAAAATATTATGAATAAGAAAAATATTATGAATAAGAATAATATTATGAGGAAGAATAATATTATGAATAAGAATAATATGAATAAAAGTAATATTATGAATAAGAAGAATTTATCACTATTCAATAGAATTAAAAATATATTGTGATTAAATATGAATGATTAAATAGAATGATTAAGTGATTAAATGATTTACAATGATTAAATAGAATGTTGAAGACATAAAGAATTACATAGGATACATAAAAAAGAGATAAAGTAAAAAAATTATAATATAAATAAAGGTAAATTTTAGATATCATTTATTGATTTTGAGTAATTTAATATAATGAGGTTGTGACTTGTTGAAAGTGAAGAAGTACTTAGAGAAATTTAGAGGGGCAACAATGGTTGCTTCAATAAATAGTTGGTTCATTAAAACGTGCCGACTGCCTGAACTAATTGGCACTTGAATTTCGATCGATGTCACATTGTTTTTAAGAAGTCTCGTATTGTTCATCAAATTTAGGCCCAGGTCATTTCAAATTGATCTACTATTTGTCGCGTGATTTTCTCAGGGACACGTTTTCTTTTCCACAATCTATTCTCTTTTTTACTGAATAAACACTTTTCCCTCCAATTTTAATTTTTCTCCGAGACTCCGCCTAAAACCCATTTTCATCTCAAAATAAATTTCTAAACATTAAAACCCAATTTTGTTTTCTTTATTTAGGATAGATTCAATTAAATTGATAAATTCGAAACAAGGCCATCTTTTATTTTTGATTATAATCAACCTTCTTTTTAATCTTGTATCTTTAGCATCTTTTTTGTCTTTTTTTTTAGTTTGTGTTCAATTGCTGCTTGTATTATTTATTGTTTACAATCATTATTGTTTTTTAATTGTTATTGCTTCCTCAGAGGGAAGCATTGTTTCTTTTTTTTCTTTTGTTTTTTAATTTTTTTTTATTTTTTTTTATTTCTTTTCATGTTTTTGCTTCCTCTTAGGGAAGCATTTTTATTTATTGTATTTAATTTGTTTATTGTTTAAAATGTGTTTCAGAAATCAGGGAAAATATTTTCCAATGCACTTTGGAGACCTCAATTATTAAAAATCCTTTTCGTCTGTTGAATAACTTGCAATCCATGGAATGGATTGAGGATGAATATTTGCCGAAAAAGCTGAGGAGACGATTTACAAGCTGGTCGCGTGATGATGAAATTTTACGCGTAACCTAGGTAAAAAGGAAGAAGGATATCGATCAAACTCAAAGATGAATACTTCATATCTTTTGGGAGAAGATGAAGATTGGGGACAGCGATATTACTTTACTTACTACAGTGAATTCGGCGACAGAAAAGGTGCCAGTGGCATAGAGGTGAGAAATCACCCTCTGTTTTCTTTTACATACTTCAAATTTAATTTTATTCACTCTAAATTTCATTTTATTTACTTTAAATTTAATTCTATTTACTTCAGATTTAATTCCATTTACTTCAAATTTAATTCCATTTACTTCAAATTTAATTTTACTTACTTTAAAATCAATTTTATTTACTTCAAAAAAATATTCCAAATATAAAAAGTAATACACGAATTGACAAAAAATATTGAAGAGAAAAGAATTGAAGAAAAGTTATGAGACAAAAATTAAAAAAGATTAAGAAGATATTAAGAAAGGAAAATAATAATGTAGTGAAATATTTAATAAGGGAGATATTTAATAAGGGTGATATTTAATAAGGGTGATATTTAATAAGGAAGATATTTAATAAGGGAAATAAATAATCAAGTATTGAGAATCTAAAAACAATTAAGAATGTAATTTTCTTTCGAACAAGCTATTTTTCTTGCTTTCAGTTCATTTGACAAATAAGAAGTTAAAGAAGTAAGATTTCTAAGAAGAAGGGAAAACTTGCCCGAAGTCTGCATTAACATTAGGATAGATTAAGAGATAACTTTCTTAACCCTTTGTACTTTTTCGTCATCCGGGAGCGTTGTTCGCTAAATTACATTCAGTCGCTAAGCAAAAGCCGAATATTTGGCTCAAGTTGTGTAATTACGAAGTAATTACAACCACGAAGAGAAATATAAATTCAATATCCTCTGTCCATCAAAATTGCTTGGAATTGTTTCTTTGTCAACAGAATAAATAATACAAATAAATATTATCACTATTAAACATATTTTTTCGTATTTTCAAACATTTTTCAAATTTCCAAAAAAATTCTCGTTTATCTAAACATCCATTGTTCGTCTGAACATTTCTTAAAAATTTTATAATAAGACATAATATTTTATGACAAAAACTGTGAATTAAATTCTTGAAACTTTTTTAAATATTATTTACAAGAATTACACATTTTTTAAAAACTATTCTTTTGATTTTTGTTTTCTCTTTTCTTTCTCGGAATCAAATTTTGTTCTATTCTCTTTTTAAATCTTTTTTCTAATTTTGTAACAAAATTACAAATCTGTGAGTAAAATAAAAGTAAGTAAAATAAATGTAAGTAAAATAAAAATAAGTAAAATAAAAATAAGTAAAATAAAATAAGTTAAATCTTTAAAATAGTTAAGAAATCCCTAAAGCCAGTGGGATTAAAAGTACCAATTGACAAATAAAAGTATTAATTGAAATTAGACACCAAATTTAGACTTTAATAGTGAATATACATTTTTTTGAATGAATTGCTTTTTGTTAATTGGTAACAAAATATTTTGTTTCTTTCATATTGTAAGACAAACGTGTTATTTTATGGAAAATCTAAAAGTGAATTTAGACTCTTCTTAGCAGTGGCAAAAATAAGTAGTTGGTAAATAAGAATTTCGGGGATTGCCATATTTTTAGTAAAATGTGTTTTATTTGAGAAAAATCGAGGACAAATATAAACTTAGATAAACTTGGAATAAACGTAGATATAAGCTGAGATAAATTTAGATAAACCCAAAATAAACCTAGAATTAACTTTGAATAAACCCAAAGCAAACTTAGAATAAATTTAGATATATTTGGAATTAATTTAAATAAACTTAGAATAAAGCTTAGATAAATGTAGAATAAAGTGTAGATAAATTTAGAATAAAGTTTAGATAAATTTTGAATAAATTGTAGATAAGTGTAGAATAAAATTTAGATAAATAAAAACACTCTATTGCAGGCTATTTTATACGACGTTAATAACTGTACTGTTAATTGTTAATTTTTAGTAAGTTTAGTTTATTCCTGATTGTGAATTCCAAAAGAAGTTTATATAATTTAGCATTTTGTTTGCTTTATTGAAAAGGGCATGTTTTCTCTGTAGCCCGTTTTCTCGTTAAAATAAAACATAAAAAATAAATGTAGAATAAATTTTAAATAAATGTAGAATAAAGTTTAGATAAATTTACAATAAAGTTTAAATAAATGTAGAATAAAGTTTAAATAAATTTATAATAAAGTTTAAATAAAATAATAAAGTTAAGATTAATTTACAATAAAGTGTAGACAAATGCAGAAGGAATTTCATATATGTACATTTTTGCCCGTGTACAAATTGAGAATAAAGAATAAATTTAAAATCAAGTTTAAATAAATTTACAAGAAATTTTAGACAAAAGAATAAAACTTAAAAAAACTAAAAATTGGAATATTGGAAAATTTAGAGAAACTTATACTGAAAAGGTGTAGGAAACAGGAAGAATGTGAAATTAAAAATAGCTTTTGAAAATGGACATGTGAGATATTTTGTTTAGCTAAGACCCTTTCATCCTTTGAAGTTTCTATTTGTACATCTAGCTGTTTTCAGTCCTTTTTGGTATACTAAAGTAATTGGTTTTTGGTTTTAGATTTTAGTGCTAGCAGTCACGTTCGTGATTGCAGTAGCCACTAATTTGGGAATGGCTACATGCGTCCTGAAGTACAAGGAAATGAGAACACCAACCAACTTATGTTTGGTGAATCTTGCAGCTGCGGATCTACTCTTTGCTCTGGGCGTTCCTGCGGTCGCCTACACTAGATTAACGCAGTCCTGGATATTAGGCGATGCAGTCTGTAAATTAATTCCCTATTCTCAGGTATAAATTGCATTTTTACTTAAATATTACTTTTTAAGCCGGAAACGCACAAACAATCGAAACAAAATTTAGTTCAAGTGCAGTATTTTGTTTTTTAGAATAGATTTTATTTTATTTTTCATTTTTAGAATCAGTTTTTGTTCTATTCTTTTGCTTCCTTATAGAGGAAGCATTGTGATCGTGACGATTTTTCTTTTTTTCTATTCTTTTTCTATTTACTTTCTATTCCTATATATTTTTTTCATTTTGCTTTTAGAGGAGTTTATTATGTATTTTTTCGTCTTGCTTTCAGAGGAGTTTGTTATATATTTTTTCGTCTTGCTGTTAGAGGAGTTTGTTATATGTTTTTTTCGTCTTGCTTTTAGAGGGGTTTATTATACATTTTTTCATTTTTCTTTTAGAAAGGAAATTTATTGTTCTACTCCAAAAAGCGAATTTTCGAACGCTTGCATCAGCATTAAAACGTGAACCGAAAGTTTTTGCAGAAGGTTCGAAATTGGAGAACTAAAGCTGCGTTCTTTTGAAAAACTACAAATTCTACTACAATTGTAAAATTTTTTAAATTCTACAACTTGCAAAGTTTTTAGCGTCTATTTTGTAGTTGTTCATTTTTGAATACCATTAAGTACATGAATTATAGCATAAAATTCTAAAACTGAGAGCGCAAAATCTTATCTTAAGAAATTGTTTTTGAAAGATTGAATTTAAAAAACATTTCTTGAAAGATATTTTAACAAACAGTTTTTGAAATTTAATTTGAAACGCACAATGAAACAATTTCTTAAGATTAACGTATTTTAATTCTTGTTTTTATTGTCTTATTTTTAAAATTTTGTTATCTTTGCTATTTTTTTCTATTTTGCGAATTTCTCTTGTTCTCCTTATTTTCTTTTTTCATTTTTAGCTTAAAATGAATCAAAACACAATTTAAAAGCCGAAATAATTGTCTCCAGTGGAAATATTTTTTAAGCGAATTCGATACTAAAGTAGAAATCGTGCAAAAGGAAATTAGTCTCATTGGCATTATGAGGTTTAATGTTCTTATAGAATCTAAACTTAGCGACTCAATATCATTCCTAGTTCCCTGATTAAGGAACGTTCGGAAGTTCACTAAGTTGAGTTTTAAACTCAGTTAATCGAAATCGCTTCTTCAATTTCCGTAATCTAAAATTAAATTCGTGAATTCTATTTTGAAATTAGAAATTGAAAATCGTATAAACAATGGAGGGGCCTTTGGAATTTAAAAGCTATTACAATAAGTAATTAAAAGTAAAAAGTTTGTAGTAAAAGTTTGAAAATATCAGCTGAAACTATTATTCGAAGCAGTTACTCTATTGTCATGAGAAAACAAGAAAAAGATGTTAAATTTGTAAAAGCAAACGTGTCTTTATTCTTCCCCAGAGATACAAGGCTCATGAATATTCGTCTTCTGAACTGATTTTATTTAAAATAATATTTCTTGTGTTTCCACGAACACCAAGTGCTCCTTAAGTGAAGGCAAATAAATTTCAAAATGCAAATTTAAGAAACTTTTCAAATTTTTAATAAAACGTGTTTATCTCCTGTTTATGTTCAATAACGATATGTACTATGCCACGTGTATGTAACTTAAAATAAAAATTATTTTTTCAGAGTAAAATTAAACGAAAAAAAAAGTCAAAACGAAATTAATTGGAAATTGAATGTTTATTCTTTACAAATAATAAATGAATTAAATGAAATAACAGAACATTATACTTATAAAAGAATAAAATTGAAAAGAATGGATCGAATTTAACTTTTTAATTGTGGAATGTTTATTAGAAAAATTGAAGCCAATTTTTTGCTTGGTTTTGTTGATGTTAAAGTTTTCGATTGAGGTAAAGAGTTTATAGCAAATGAAAAGGGAGAAGAGGGTGATTTAGATTCTAAATGACTGCCTTATTCAATACGCCTTGATTAGTTTCACAAGAATTGAATGAACAGAGCGACAAAGTTTAATTGCGTTCCCACTTCAATTTTATTGTTGTCGTGTGACGCGAAAGATGTGGGTGATTTTCGTAAAAATAACTCAAGTCTCGTTAAAGTTAATAGTTCGAAATTTGTAACAATTAAGAATATTTTTACATTGAAAATTGAATAAAAATAGACTAGAATTGATAGCACGATAAAGCGGAATAAAATTGAATAAAGTAGAATAAAATGGAATAAAATAGAATAAAATGGAATAAAATAGAATAAAATGGAATAAAATAGAATAAAATGGAATAAAATACTAAAATAGAATAAAATATAATAAAATAGAGTAATAAAAAATAACATTATATTAAACAATAAAATACAATTTAAATCAACAATCTTTTTTAGTAACAAGAATTTTAAAAACTAAAGCGATTTCACATTAAAATTCGGTTTGAAAGAAATTTGAATTGAAAATTGAAAAAAAATATACTAAATAAATTCTACCCTTGAGAATTTTTTTGTAAAAATATAATACCTGTATGTATAATAGATAAGTGGAGAATCCTTTGACATTTTTGATACTGTTTTCCTTTTTAAAGTACTATATTTTCCACAAGGTTGCTTATAAATTCCGACTCATAAGTAA
This sequence comes from Ganaspis sp. Gsp50, assembly GCA_011057455.1. Taxonomy (NCBI): domain Eukaryota; kingdom Metazoa; phylum Arthropoda; class Insecta; order Hymenoptera; family Figitidae; genus Ganaspis; species Ganaspis sp. Gsp50. The sequence goes on from WNHD01009975.1 coordinate 7,456, forward strand.
AAATGTATGACATAAGATTCTCTTTTGGGTTTTTCTCAAAGACCTTTTCGGTTTTTTAGTTTACTTTCAAATCTCACGCTTCTTAAAGCCACAAAGGAGTTTTTGCAAAAAACATACTTCGTTTTATTTACTAAAAACTCAAACTCAAATTTTCTTTTTGATTTTCAAACGCAAATACTTACATTACAAATTTATTGCGTTTTATACAAAGTTTAAGTAATTATACAAAAATTATAGCAATTGGCATTGAAATAATTTTATTAAAAAAAAAGGCATTTGAAAATTCCTCTGTACAAAAAGAATACAATATTTTTCTAATTTCCTGTTTTTTTAAAGAGCAAGTGTTTTGGAGATTATCAAGTTACTTTCGATTTAATTACATTTTTGTCGCTTTGATTCCAGTTTTTCCTTTCAAATGGTTATTTTTGTTCAGGATGTTGTGGAAATGAAATTTTATTTTAAAGAAATGTTATTTTAAAGTCATGTTATTTTAAAGGCATGTTATTTTAAAGTCATGTTATTTTAAAGTAATGTTATTTTAAAGTAATGTTATTTTAAAGTAATGTTATTTTAAAGTAATTTAATTTTAAAGTCCTGTTATTTTAAAGTAATGTTATTTTAAAGACATTTATTTTAAATGTCTTGAATTTATATTAAACAAATTTAATACCTTGTCATTATTGATGAGAATGTAAAAACAATTGATAAAACAATTGATTTATGTAATATTTTTGTGTGATTTCAGTTTGTGTGTGGCTTCGTTTTGCTGTGGACATTAACGCTAATATCAATGGACAGACACAGATGTTTAGCTGTAGCACCTTATCGAAGTGCCCTGACAGTTCCCAGAGTATTTGCTGCTGGCCTTACTACGTGGATAGTTGCAGCTTTAGTTTTTTTACCCGCCGTATTTTGGTTCAAATCAAGGGTAATTTTATTCACTTCATTTCTCCACTTTACGAGTTTCTCCATTTCTTAAAAATTTCATTAAAATTTTACTGTAAATTTTTATTTTGCTTCTTTAAAAGCTTTGCTTTACTTATTTTATTAAATTTCATTAAAATTTTACTGTAAATTTTTATTTTGCTTCTTTAAAAGCTTTGCTTTACTTATTTTATTTACTTTTTCGAAATCTTCTTTTCAAAGAAGCAACCTTGTCGCAAAGAGAATGGAATATTTCAAAAATAAATGTGTCCCCTCACAGTAAAAAATGTAAAACAGCAGTTTAAAATATTTCAGGTAGTGAAAGATGGTATAACGATATGTACTCTGGTGTTTCCAAGAAGCGAAATAATAAATGTTTCCCTGTGCTTTACAATTCCAATCATTATAATTGCCTGTTTGCTACCAATGGGACTTTTGGTTTATCATTATCAGAGAATTTTTCAAAGTATCCTGGACACCAGAAATAGATGGGCTGTTCCTTGTGTCGCGCAGGTAATCAACTAAACTTCCTACGCTCATTTCCGACACTTAATTTCTGTGTAAATAACTCCTGTTTCACAAAACACTCATTTCGAAAACATTTCATTCAATTTATTTTCTACCAGAAAACAAAACCAATGTCTTAATTTGCAGAAATTCGTCCAGTTTTACAAAGTTATTAATAGTTTAGTGTACTTTTTATTACCTTTAATTTTTCCTTTTGCATAAATGTCAGGAAAAAGAATATTTTTGAATCTGGAAAAGTCAGGGAAAATTAAATGAAAAAATTAATGGCAATCCTGGAATAGTTCTTTGTTTTTGGAAAAGTAAGGGGAAATTACATTTAAAAATTAGCGACAACCTTGGAATTGTTCTTTGTTTTCGGAGAGGTCAGGGGAAAATTAAATTTAAAAATCATTGGCAACCCTGAAATTGTTCTTTGTTTTTGGAAAAGTCGGGGAAAATTAAATTAAAAAATTAGTGTCAATAGTGTTCTTTGTATGTTTTTGTTTGTTAAACATTTCTCTATAAAAAAGCAGTGTTTATAAAAATTAAAATTAAATGCATTAAAATAACGTTATAAATTTGTGGATTATCAATTCTTCTCACTTCTCAAAGATTGTTAGTGTAATTAGTGAGTATTGCACTTGAGAGCACTCATTTCAAAGTTTAAAACGAGCAAAAGGCAAAGTGTTGAAGGCAGCCCTCTCATGTTAATTCCTTTCTATTAATTCTTTTTTATTAATTCCCTTTTATTAATTCCCTTTTATTAATTCCTTTTTATTAATTTTTCTTTATTAATTCTCCTTTATGAATTCCTTTTTATGAATTCTTTTTTATGAATTCCCTTTTATGAATTCCTTTTTATGAATTCCTTTTTATGTTTTGTATTTTATTTCTCCTTTGTATACATTCCAGGTTGTGCAAGTTTTTACAATTTATCGTTTCCCTCAGAATAATCCCCTTATTCTAATTCTATTTACAAACTTGTTTGAATTTCTGTTTATAAATTCCTGGTTATTTAATTTGATTCTTTAATTTTAATTCCTCTTTAATTAACAATATTTATTAACAATATTAAACATCTTTTGAATATTGCAGGATGGATCTGGCAGAAGAGACTCGGAGCTTTCTGTGGTCGGCACCCTGGTTCCGTGGGCAGGGAGAAAAATGTCCTCTTCTTCGGTGACAGGACGTCAAGGTCGAGCTGGAAGCCTTTCACAACACGAGGAAATTCGATTGCATAAGCACCTCCGTGTAGTGCGAATTTTGCTTCTAAATGTTGTTGCCGTGCTTGTGATGTGGCTGCCAATCACTATCTTGATGTTTCTAATTTATTTGGATGGTAGGAGGCCAACTGAAGATACGAATTTCTTTTTAAGATCGCATCACTTCATCTGGGCTTTGGTGATAGCTCAATTTAACACTGTCGTCAATCCTCTCCTTTATGGAGTATTTTCAGAAAGTATTCGAACTTGTTTTGTGAAATTCTTTCAAAAAGATACAGGCAACGCAACTAGTGAACGAGGAAGTGGAGGAACTAGCACAAGAAAAGGTGTCAAGTCTTTGGAAGTGCTGCAGGATAGATTAGGTGGAACTAGAACTCCTAGAAGTTCGTCTCGACCTCCTAAAAAAAGCTCAAGTTGTAGTATTGGTAGTATTATTGAAGTTCCTAGTTCAGAGAAAATTTGAAGGCATTTCATCAATCAATCACTATACTTTCAATTTTTTGAAATACTTTTGTTTTTCTAGTCTGACGATACGATGTATCAATGGGAATTTTATCATCTCAGGGTTACTTATTTCTATAAGATAATGTGTAAAGAAAATGTTTTATATTTTCAAAATAATTTAGATTTTTGTAAATAAATTTTACTTTTATTTTAATTTTATAATGAACTTTGCTTTAATAATTTATAATTTAAATTTCTAAATTATCTACAAATTTATAATTTAGTTTAATAATTTATGCTTTCGTTAATTTAAAAACAACTATTATTAAATAATCTTTCTGTTAAATAAGTGCGACCATTTTTTCGACGAACTGAAAATTTGAAATGTGATTGGTAAATTTATTGATTTAGTTTAGTAACACAAAAGCTTTAAAAGTGAATACGAACAAGTATTTTGTTCCACTCTCGATTTTGGTCGCTTTCTTGTACATTTGAAATTATTTTGCTTCCTCCTAGGGAAGCATTGTTTAAAAATCTATTAGTTACTCTTGCAAAGAGATTGTAAATCTGTATATATGTTTATAGATTAGATTTAAAAATATTTCTAAATAAACGAAACTTTGAGAAAATATGGGCTTTTATTATTTTCTACATTAAGAAAAATATATTATTTTAATAACTAATCTTACATAAGTCGATGAGAAAAAAGCCAGCTAAAATAATGCAGGCTTTTTTAAGTAAGGAAAACAAATATTTATTGTACAAAAAATCTTAGAAATATAACAAATTTTAATTTACAAATTACTCCTCTAACTCTCTACGAATGCTTTGTTTTATATCAGACAGTGTCTGCATCGAAACTTTTTCTTCGCTCATAAGCTTTTTGAGTGCTTGCATTTTAAGTTTTATAAAATTCTCCTTTCGCGATGATAAATTTAAATGTTGGCTCTCGTCTGGATCTTTAATGAAATCTTTTATTAAACAGACAGATTCTCCTTTTGGATTGTAAGTAATTAAATCTACTGATACATTTATCGGTCCTATTGTATTTTGAGCTACTAAAGGTAAATTAATTTCTGTCTCTGAAGCTGTTACTTTTTTAACACAAAATGTTCTTTCATTTCCGCAAGTAGTTGATAAAATAATTTGAGAATTGAGAGGCAGTACTGCCTCAAATTTTGCTTTTAAATATTTTTTCTCTCCTATTTTCTGAATTCGCAACTCGGGACAATATTTTTCTCGAGCCTCGTAAGCGTACATATTAATTCTTTTTGAAATATCATTCTCCTTTTCCAAGATTTCATTTAAAATTTGAAGCTCCTTCGCCTTCTCGCAAATTTTATTGACGATTAATTCTGTGCCCTCCATCATACCAAGTTTTAAATCTACAAAAGCTGCATCAGTTTCCGAATTGGTTTCCAGCACCTGAAATTGTGAATTAATTGGTTTAATTATAAATAGAATAAAATGCGTAATTATCAGAGAGATATAAGTGATTATTAGAAAAGTACAAAGAAAAATTAGAATTTTATTAGAAAAGAAAAGTGCAAAATATTACCTCTTTCATTCGCATGCGATGTAATTCTTTGAACGCATTTAGACCAAGTACAAAATTCGATTTGTAAAAACTTAAGGCAACGAAGGCCTTATCCTCTTCTTTGATATTCTGGACAGACTTGAAGTTAAGCTTTTTTCTACACTGATAGGTTTTCGAATTAGTCGAATAAATGAAAGAAATACAATTTTCCGAATATTCGTCTATTTTAGCACAGAAAGCTTGGATGCTTGTGCCATCGTAATTTAAATATATTTTGTCATACTTTAATTTATTTTCTTCAAGATATATTAATATCACAGCTGTAGAATCAGTCAACAGTGCTACACCAACAGTTTTTTGTTTATCTTTTATGGATAGAATTTCCTTAATGGTATAGTCACAGTTGTAGATTAATTTTACGACATTTTGTGTCATTTTGTAAAAAAGTTTTTTATAAGAAATCAGGCACACGTCGTCATTTCCATGCTCTTCCAAAAAACTTCTTCTAAACTCTTCGTTGCTTTCTTCGGCAGTTAATTTGAGAGTAGAAAAGTCGTTTGATGTGATAGTTTCAGAGGAAATTTGAAATAGTTTTTTAATACTACCGGTAGTGTGTTTGTCTTCTAAAGTAATACATCCATCGTAAGGTGCAAACACTTTTGAAAAATGAGTTCCAAGTCCAATGCCACTTTTGCTCAAATTTGCCAATTGCAGCTTCTCGGTTAATTTATAAATTCCACGTGGTGCACAGATTATGAAAACTCTATCATCGAAATTTTTTATACTGTTTATAACTCCGGGAGAAACTATCACGTTTAATGTTGGTGTAGTTTGTGGCTCATCTTCTAAATATTGAAAAACAACAAATTCATTTCCATTCCAAGCAATACATGTCTCTTTTCCGTAAAATGTACACAGTACAAAATTATTTGGCTTGAATGAAGAAGACGAAGCTTTAATTAACATGTTTGCGGAAGCAATTTTATTTTGTAATATCACTGATTTGAATTCGTTCTAATAACGTTCCATAACGATTAACATTCGTTTTGAAAACGTTTAATTATGATCAACGCTTTCTGTACGATTAATACTTGTCTTAATTATTCTACTTCGTGGTCTTAATAAAACATTTTATTAATGTTCTTGTAAATAACTTTTCATAAAGATTACTATTCGTTTGAATAACGTATCCTAAGAATTAATACTCCTTTTAATTAAAGATTTACAAAATTACTTTCAACTCTAAATACCTTTTTTGTTTTTGTGTCAAAAAGGTTAGGTAAGTTTGAAATACAACTATGAAGTTGCACACGAATTATTCGATAGTTCGACTTCCGACATTATAGTGCAAACTTCACAGCAAAATCTTGTTACACAAAATCACAGTTATACATACCCATACCTGGTGGTGAACAAACAAAACTTGTGACAAGAAATTTAAATTTGTATTAAAGTTTTCATTTAAATAATAATGCCAGAATTAAAAGTTAGTGGGAATTATCTTTTTTTAAAAAATGTATAGTTTTTATTGCCTGAATCAGTGTATTTTAAAGTTATTTTAAAGAGTGACTGAATGTATAGTATTTGCTAATGGGATGAGTGATGAAATACATATTCAATAGGTTTAACGTAGTTTTATTAGAAAAGTGTTTTTTTATTTTTAAAAGTGCTTCTTATATTATAGAACATAAATAATATTCTTGCAAAATGTTTCATACTGAAATCGCGTAAATACAAATTTGTAAACATAACCTCATTTTAGTACTCGCATAAAAGTTGCTCACAAGTTTAGTAACATATACCACACTACAAAATAATTACATTAGTTTTTTATTTAAAAAGTTGTATAAATTCCAATCTAATGTCATTTTGTTTTGACTGCGGTTTTAAGCTTGATATTTATTAAAGTAAATCTGATTTTCTTTCAGGAGCTTCCAGAAGTAAAAGTTTTTAAAACCGTGCTTTCACATTGCTTATTTATCATAGCATTACCAATAATATGTTTTTTTGTAAGCAAGGCATTGATATTTAACAGTATGTATTAAAAAATTGAATGTTTAGACTTTATACCCAGAATTGCAAACATTATGCAAAACTTTATATATTGCTTTCTAAATTAATGATTATTTTTACAGATTTGATGGGTGCAAATAGTACAATAGGCAATGTATACTCAGCTGGTGTAGCGATATTAGTACTTCATATTGCACTAGGTGTATTTATTTATAGAACATACTTTGACTCGCAGCAAAAAAGTCAATCGAAAACAGATTAGTCAAGATGCGGATTTTTTAATAACATATCCAATGTATTTTTACCTATTTACATGGTATTTAACTTTTTATAACCTTAACCAAATGTAATATAATTGACAAAGAGAATGGTACGATTTGCTAATAAATAGATATTAAGAGGACTTTCTTCTATTCGCGATCCAATACTTCATTGCAGGTATTTCAACATTTTATCTCCCAAACAATAATTATAATTTATATCCAACTTAATACTATACTAACATTAATTTCAAAAACAATGTTTTTTAGTGTTATTGTGGTAAAGAAAATCTAAAATCTTTTTAGTGGTTTTTATTCTTTTTCAAATAGGTACAGAAATAACACATTGAAAACTTATGTTTATATTGTACATGAAAATATCAAAATGAGTAGGTACAATTTATTTCTTTTGTAATTTTTTTTTCTAAACTTTCACACTACATTTTTCATCCGCAGGCACAGGTAAAAATTCAAAATATTTCAATCCATTTATAACTGTTGACGTTTTCAAATTGTACACTGGATGAATTGGTTCAACAAAATTTAAGTCTTTTGATCCAATGATTAAGGGATATTCAGAATTTTGAGCAACTGACAATCCACTTAATCCATAACAAGTGTGGTAGACATCGCGATTCCTAGAAATCATATTTACATGGTACAAAAATATTTGTATTTTTACAATTTGTAAATAAAGCGTTTTGATAAACGAAAATTTAACAAGCTTCCTAAAAGTCACTTTTATACATAATTATGCAAATTTTACTTTGAAAACTTTTACAAATTGTTGTCAATAATTGGGAAATTTGTGTTAAATAAATTAATAAATTTATTTATTTAATTTCTTTGGTTTAAATGTTGAAACGTTTTTGGTTATGAAAATTGAAAAATGCTTACTTTTCAGGTTTATCCAAAAGTCCTCCATTAGAATCTTGACAACAGATTAATAAATATTCCTGTAAAGCTTGTTGATCGAAAAACCAGTACTTTAAGTTTAACGTGGGTTTATTTTTTAATAAAATTGCATGAATCAATGGAAAAGCGCCTCCTTGCCAAAA
>WNHD01009976.1:0-11160 GCA_011057455.1 Ganaspis sp. Gsp50
GTTATTATAAAATGTTAAAATGTTAATATTTTATTTCTTTTGCGCTTTAAAACACATCGATTGATCGGTTAATGAACCTTTTAGCTCAACAATTCTATCTCAAGTTATTCAACTTTGTATTTTGTTACTTTTGGTCGGTTGCTTCTCATTTGACACCTGACACTGAGTTCTCCCAAGCCTTGCAAAGTTCTAAAAATTTAAATATAAGCTTCATGAAAGTTCAATGTAACATTGTTTGCAGTTTAGAAAACTAATTTCTAGAAACCCGTGTAGAAATTGCCCAAGTTAGCCCGTTTTGTAGTCGGGAACTGGACGGGTTATGGTCGGGGCCTGGCTAGATTTGATTGCCCGACCATAGCCTGGCTAGAGACCAGATTCAATTTCCACACGGGAATAAATGCACATTATATGTCAACATATAAAGATAATTAGCTAATAAATATTACATAACTATAACATAATAGTTAATCCTATAAAAATGCGTAATAAATAAATTTAAACTTTACACACTCAGAAAAATGTTTGTTTAAATTGTACATTGTACAAATTTTGTTTGAATCAAACAAATTCTATCTTTGATACACGGTCAAACAAATTTTTGTTTGATGCAAACAACTAATTTGTTTCGTTGAGTTTTGTGTAAATTAAATAAATTATTTGTTCAAATGGGACAAATTTTGTAATAATTTATTTATTTTTATTTACATAAAAATTATTGTTTGTTATAATTTTAATATTATATTATTCATTTAATATTTATTTTTAATATGTAAGCTGGAAAAGAAGAATCATATTATAGAAAAATCTATCGGGATAGAGAATCGAACTTGGGTCCACAAGATTCACAGCAAATCATCTAATCCACGAGGCCATCGTAAGAGATGGAAATCACTTTATTTTTGCAAATTTTAACTCAGAACAGGAGTAATTTATTGAACCAAATTTTTTGTTTAAATTAAACAAACCCTATCTTTGTTTCAAAACAAATTATTTCTTCAAACAGAAGATGCAAAAGTTTTTAATTTCTTTATATCAAATAAATATTTATTTAAATCAAACCAAAAAATTGTTTAAATCAATTATGTTAGGTCAAACAAATATTTTTGTTCAATTTAAACAAAGATTTTTCTGAGTGCGTACGTCAATGAATTAATTTTCTTGAGAGGGTAATTTCAAATAAAAAAGACATGTCATGAAGAAAAACCTTGCGTATTTTCAGAAAAGAAGTGTTAAAAAGCAGTTTTTTTCAATTAACACTCTTTATTTCAAACTAGAAAAATAGTTGAAAATTATAAATTTTGTTAGCAAAGAACAGTTACATGTGTAATTATATAAAATATATATAGAAAAAATCACCCCTTAGGGACTGAACTCGCGACAATAAATTCTTATCTTCTTTCAAAACTATTATTTTCTAATTATCAGCAATATTATTCATATACAAGTTATTAAAATTTCAAGTTAAAATACTAAATTCAAAACAAATATTAAAAAGTATCAAAATTAAATTATTGTTTAGATTAGTAATTTTATGTTTCCTCATAGAACATTGTTATTGTTTATTTAGACAAATTTAATATTAACAGCAAAAAGGAAGTAACGTCATTTAAAAAAATTTCAATTGAAAATAATAGAAGTTAAATTTTAAGAAATGAAATAATTTGAAAGTGAAATTAATAATAAATCTAAAGTAGTAAAAAATGATTCTTATTTCTTCAACATTTTGCTTTTTCATAGAAAAAAAATTTATATTTGTTGCATCAATGTTCTTTTTACTTTAGATGGAATTGAGCTAAAATGTTCGCTGAACAGTCACTTGATGCGTTTAAAAAGATTGAGAAAGATAAAATGTTTACTTTAAAAAATTATTTTAAAACAAGCCAAAAATATATTTCAAAAAAAACTTTCTTTTTAATTTTCCACATGTTTCTCACAAAACACATTTGAAATAAGTTAAATTTTTGAAGATAATATTACATTTTTAATCAATTTGACTATTTTCATTTCTATATGTTGTTCTTAATAATTTACTGATAGAGATAGTCAATTTTACATTGTTTACAAAGAAATGATACCAATGCAACAAGAAAGCTATAAAGTAGGCTACGTGTTTTGTAGAAAATAATGTTTTGTTTATTTAAAATGGGTTCTTTAAAATGTAAATATCTCAATTGTTTCATATAAAAAATCTAGAAAGAAGTATTTTTACAGTTTATTATATTATTCATTCAAATGTAATTAATACATAAGAATTTTTATTTATATTTTTTAGAAAGTAATTTTGAAGTATTTGTAGTAATTTTTTGAGTAAAATCAACAATAATTTATTAAGTAATTTCCAAAAGGTGTATCAAAAGCACTAAAGCAATGATTTACATGAATTTAAAATTCTTGAGCATCATTTTACAAATATACATTATTAATATTTTACAATTGAACATGTTGGTACTACTCTAGACTTTAATATAGTTAAATCTGTATAAAGCTTAATTTCACAATCGAAAGTAATCTTTGCATTCATTATAATATTCAAATTTAATAAAGTAATAAGTAACATACGCAATACATTGAAACATTCCATGCATATAGAAGTAAATAGTTTTACTGATATATGAAAATGAAACGCAGCCTGAAGGTTATGTTTCACTGAACATGTGTTGCAGTGAAATTATAATATGCATTTATACTTTGACAGAAAGTCCAAACACATATGAATACATGAATCTGACAAGGAGTGCGTTGTTGAATATTTTATTCTACCATATAATGTCACTAATATTAATTTCTGAAGAGCAACTATAGTAGAACTTGTTTATGAACATATTAAAAATGTATTAAACGTAATACCTTCTTGCCTGCATATACAATTCAGCAGCAAAAAATCCGAATTTTCAGAACAAAAATCTGTTTCCGAAGAAATTACTCGTTCAGGAGTAAATTATCTCTTTATAAAATGAAATCAACAAAATTAATGCTATAAGAAACAACAATCAGCGTAAGAAGGAGAAAGGAAGAAGTACAAGTCATTGACAGACGTCATTCAGGTGCAGGGTTCGGAAGTTACGCATAACTTCGAGTTTTGTGCGGTAATGTACGTATGTTGGTGTTCCATGCTTGCGTTTTCATTCGTTTGCGGAAGACCATGGGAGTGAGTGAGATGGCTTCTCTCTCACTTTCGTGGACTTTCGCAAATCCTCGCTTTAAAACGCAGCCAAGGAACGACGTATCTATGTACAATCAGGGACATTGATGCCTTACATTGTGTATGTTTGTCACACACATGTGTTGCCATGGAAACATGTGCGTAAGACAAGAGTAGAAAATAGAAAAAGCATCAATGTCCCAGACTGTACATAAACACATTCTGCGAATAAACGAAAAGTTAGAACAATGAGAGTGAAAGAGACAATAATATCTGCGTACTTGTTTTTCTTACAGCATTGAGTGCTGTCTCTTTCACTCTCATGAAAAACGTTCTAGGGTGAAATCACATGGACGCTTAAAGCTGCAAGCAGCATGCTGCAAATCGTGAGTGTAAGAGAGACAAAGAATATCATTATTGCTCTCACACTCATGATTTGCAGCATGCTGCTTGCAGCTTTACGCGTCCATGTGATAACACCCTTAGGCTTTGCGTTTGAGGCTCGCATGTGACACCAGCCTCAGTTTGCGGTGGACGTTTTCTGCTCACAAGTCACAAGGGATTTCACACTTAAGGAGAGTCCAGAATAGGCGGTTTGAGGTTAGGTTCTCAACGTCGACGCGTCGATAGAATGGTGTCTCTACAATGAACTAAGTTGTGGTCGACAAGCATGTCGACATATCATTCTGTCCTTGTCTCTCACGTGCAAAAGCATAGGACAGAATGATCTTTACTGTGTGCAGTTTCATAGTGAATGGACCTTTAGTGTTTGTTTGTGAATGCGTGCGCATAGTGCATAGGCGCAACGACTGTGGAAAAAAGATTTGCTAAAGGCTAACCGTTTTTCAAAATTATAACGTTTCTAAACACTTGTCCGAACGTGGGTGTATTCTTCTGCATATTTATATAACAACAATTGCAGGTAAGTCAAAACTGAAACATAAATTATTTTTATACAATTTAAATATTAAAATTATGTTTAAAGTTCGCTTTATAAACAAATATTAATTTCATCAACAAGCAAATTTTGTGTAATAAAACTGAGTAGAAGAGAAATTGTCTTACAATTTACAATAGAAATTAGTTTTGTAAATATTCGCTATAAAGAGAATGGCCGAAATATGTTAATTATAATTTATTTTATAAAGTGAATTGTAGTTGATGTTAACATATTTTTTTTCTTTTAACCAAAAAAGTAAGAGAGCGCGTTTGTAAACATGCAATTGTTGTAAAAGTATAAAGTTCAAGTTTCACTGATTTTTTAGTATAAAATATATTTTGGACAGTGTTTTAAGTGTTTTCTATTTGACGAAATGAATACATAAACCAGGAGAAAAGTTAAAATAGAACACATGTTTTCAACCGTATATTTTCATATGCCAAATTTAAATAATTATTTTGTAAAGTAAGCTTATGCTGTTGAAAGGATTTGTCTTCTAGAATTTTGTAATAAAACACTTTATAGATCGCAGCATTGTCAAAATCAATTTTCGTACCAATTAAGTAGACTTGAATTGTTCTGCATAATTATTATTTAAAAACATGTTTAATTTTCTTTAACATGTATACATTTAAATGACAGATTCAGTAGCACAATTGTATGTTAAAATTCGACAATCAAGCTGATATAAAACTTGCAAATCAGAAAAAATTTAATTTTGTTAAAAAAATATTTTTTTATATTCAAATAGAAATTCGTTCTGACTTAAAAATGTACATTTATGTATTTACAATCGTAAATTCATAAAGATGAGTCGGTTTGTTTTGATCAAGTAGAGAAACCTGTTTTTTAAATTTTCAGAGATAAAAATGAATTTCACTGCCGACTCTAAAGGCATTAAAAGAGGGAAGTGCCAGTTGTGTGAGGACTGTTCTGGTTTTGAATGGGATGGACCAGGTAATGGTTCTTCTTGCACTTATTGCGGTTGCTTACCTATCAAGCACATCAAAATTGCAAAACGCTCAGAAGAAGACGCCCCTCTGGAATCTCGAGACATTGAAATGGAACATTCCTCGAAAGAATCTTCTATTTTAGATACCTCTGCAAACGAAAATTTTGAAACCGTAGCAGATTCTTCTCAGGAAGAAATTATAAAAAATGCGCCTATAATATTGACTGAAACTGTAAGTAATAGTTGCTTTTTATTGTAAATTATATAAATAATATTAAATGAAATCAGCGAAAAAACAAATAACGTCAACTGGGATAATTCGGCAGTATGGCTGTTATTAATTGCTGAAATATTGATTTTGAACTGTTTTAATTTGTTTCTTTCCGTAACCGATGTTTGATTTTTTAACTAAAAAAATTAATAAATACGCAAACTTTCTATTTGTAATTTTAAAGTGTCAGAGTTAATTTTGTATAATTACTTTTTGAAGTACTTCAGAATATTTAGTAAAAAAAATTATAATTTTCTTTACTTTATGATGTTTATTAAGTTTTACCGAAGTTTTATCCTTTTTTTAAAAGAAAAAAATTTAGAAATTCTTAATTGCATTTGTCATTTGAACTGTACTAGTTACTATACTTTAAATATACTAGTTACATTATTATAGTTCAAAATATTTAAAAATACTTTAAAAAACTTTAACTTTTCTTAAAAATATTTCAAAATGCTCAAAACTAATTAAAAATAATACAGATTATTTCAAAATATTTAAAAATGCTGCAAAATATTTCAAAATATTTAAAAATATTTGTATTTCTAGTAATAAATAAAGTATAAGCAGATTTTAAAATATTAATTTTTTAAAATATTTTAAAAGAATTATGATACTTCACACTGCATCAAAATACAACAAAATATTTAAAACTACTTCAAAGTGTTTAAAAACGCTTCCAAACACTGTAAATGATTTTAATATTAAAAATAATGATCTTAAGTAATTTATATTCGATAGAAAATTAATTTTAACAAATATTCATTATTTCAAAAGTAATTTAATTTCTTACAAAATCTTGAAAATTCAATTTTTTAATTTAAAAAATATATTCAAAAATATCATGGAAATGTTTCTATTTTTCTCATAGAAATCATGGAAAACAAATAGAATTTTGTGATAAAAAATCTATAGAAACCCTGAAAATATCCTTTTTTTAAAAAAATATGTAAATGAAAAAAATGATAAAATCACTTCGCTCTGATAATATTTTCGTCAGGATTGTATCAACTTTTCAAAAATAGAATAAAAGCAAAAAACTTTAGGCATTATATTGGTACTCTGAACCACTCTGAATGTTTAAATAAGAATTTTAATATAAAAAAAAATTATAGACTATAATAATTATAAACAAAATCCAAAAATGAACTTTAAAATATTACATTCCTCAATAAAAAAAAATTAACTTGAATTTATTATTTTTTTTATTACAATGAAATATTAAAATCTTTTGCAAAACAATTAAAAGTAAAAACGACTAACTTCAGGTGTGGACAGACAGAATGAAAGAATTAAGAAGATTATTATAGTTAATTTTGTGAATATTACTATTGTGTTTCGATTGTAGTTGGATTTAAGTATTTTCATTCCTAATACTTTTCCTGAAGAAATACAAATGAAATTGGATAATAATGAGGAGTTAGAAGAGCGAGAGAAACGAGTTATGGTTAGAGGAATCGTACGAGATATGCATGTCAATGGACTTGATTATTCACAACCAATGATGGAAATGGCAGTTTTGCTGACAAATAAATTCCCTCTGCAATTTGAATTCATTTGTGATGCAGTCGGATCTAAACCTTACGTAAGTTTCCTAATATTTGTTTTGCTGGTATAAAAGTAGAAAAATAAAAAATAATATTCTGTAAATGTATATAAAAATGATGAAAGTACTTGACAGTAAATTAATAGATCTGTTCGTAAAACACCAGCTATACTGTTTTCAAGGACAAGTTGTAGAATTTATAATATACATTTCAAAATAAAAATATATTTTGTAAATATAAATTATTAACATACTTTTTCACATGAAAATATTTGTTATTAATTGAGGTCGGATATTCGCTGTTCTCTATTTGAAATTTAATTCTAGATTTTCAGTTTACAGATTATTGCATAATTAAAAAAAAATTAATTGTAAGTATACTTTTGTCTAAAAATTAATTACAATTATTAACTTCCCAATGTTTTAAATTTATCATTTTGTATCTTTTGCTTACGTAAAAACACTTGAGAGAAAAGAATTCGTGAAACAAGAAAGAAAATATGCTTACAATTTATTCTTGTTTCAAGAATATTTTGAATTCGTTTCGATAATTTTTTAGTTTTAATCAGGAATAAATACTTTGAGTTAAGGAAAAATACTTGAATAATGGATAATTATTCTTGATTCAAGAATACATATTCTAGGTCATTTTTGCATTGAACCAAGAATTCTTTTCTTTTCAGTGAAAATCTAAGAAAAGTTCCGTTCCTAGACTTCCGTCAAAATCCTTTTTAAATAATTAATTCAAGGATTGTTTGAAACCGTCCTCGCGGATGAAAGTACACGTTTATTTTTTTGTTGATTCAAATGAAAAGTTTGATATCGTTCTTAAAATGTTTTTGCGGAATTTCTTGTGGATATTTTTTAGTTGATTTAGCTTTGTATATTTCTTTAAGAGATGTCAGTTCTAATGTTGCATATCAAAATTTTTATTTGAAACAAATGTAAACATAATTAAAAATTCATTATGTTTAAACTAAAAAGATAGTATAAAAAAATACTCTTAAGGGGTCTTTGAAAAAAAATATTATGAGAAAGTATGCCACATATACAATCTAAAACAAAAATAATATAATAATTAACAATATAAAAATAGTAAAGTAATAACCATTTAATTCAATTTCATTTTGTGTTCATTTTCATATAAAATTAAACAACAATCTAAATTTAACGATTCTATTGCAAATTTACTAAAAAAATTTAAGTATTAGTGAAAAATAATTATTAAATAGTAATAATATGAAAAATATTTTGTACTATTACATTTTAAACTCACAGTATTAACTACGTGCCTCCTTAATGATTATATTTTAATTTCTAAGATTTTAAATATCATACTGGCCAAATAATTTATTTCTATTATTTAAACATTTTTTAAATGCATTCATTTTTTTACTATCCAAATAATTTATGTTGCAAATGAAAATGTAATAAATCGGTGACAGGAAATTACGAAATCCATCTAAACTTTGCGTATACACCGAAAAACAATAAGAATCGTATAATAGGGTAACAAACTTTGTATTTCATGGTCGGCGGCAATAATCTGTATACAGATCAGTGGTCGGCGCTTTAAACTCCTTCCTAACCCTGTCGGATTAGGAAACGTGAGTTCGGACAAACTTTGGTTCTCATTCCATTCTTCATAGGTTTTAATATCAATGTGTCAATTATTAACCTCAAAGAAATAAAAAAACAAAATGCAAGAATTCAGAAAACAATGCATTTTTATAGTGGAAAGTAAATATTAATTGCGTCCTAGACAGTTGAAAGTGATTTTACGTCCAAAAAATCGACATTTTACTGATTGCTGATTCACAATTTGAAAATTGAATATTAAAGTAAAAATTGAAAGAAAATTAACTGTTCAACCTCACTATAAGAATATAATTGCATTTTCAATCAATATTTCCTTCGAAATTAAAGAATAAAATACTTTTTTATGGTTTTTGACAGTTCAGTTTTAAATTTAATTATTAAGATTAGTAAGATATTTATATGAAATCATAAATGAAACTAATGAGCGCCTAATTAACTGAAATTATGTTTTCTCATTCCGTTTGAATTTTTTTTAAGATAAACCATTTTTTTAATTAGCCTACAGAGCAATTTTATATTGTGCATAATCATTATTAGTGTCCAATAATATTTTTATGTTTTTAGGATCAAACTCTAAAGCGTCTTCAACATTGCTTAAAATATGTTAAAAAAAAGCAAAGGATACCTCTGCAGGAAGCGATTTTCTAGAACAGAGTCCCCCTCCTGTTGTTGCTAAAAGTAAAAATTCTCAAAAAAAGAAAAATTCTAAAAAAGGTGGAGAAAGTAGACAAAGCCTCGAGTCATTAGTCGAAAAATATCCTGCTGATAACAGAAAAGTCAAGGTAAATTAATTATATTATTTTTAATTATGAATCAACATAAAAGCATTCATTCATTTTCTAAATTCTTTAATTTTCCAGAAACTACTGTATAAAAATATTTAGGAAAAATTGAAAGGGTGTAACTTTAATATTTGCTTTAATGTTTACATAAACTTCACTCAACTTTACTTCTCAAACCGATTTAATGTGGAATAGGACACATTTTGAAAGTGAGGTTATGTTTTTGGGTAAAATTTTGCTTTTTCAATTAGAAACGTAATCTTTTATTGCAATTTTCTTTAGTAGAATGTTGCTAAATGTCATTTAAAACAAAATAAGTCAGTAAAAAGTACATTTAAACAAAAAATTTAAAAATTCAGTATCCGAAACAAAGCTGCAAAAAATCGGAAATAGCAAATTTTGTTCCGGATACTGATTTTTTTCATATTTTTGGTTAAATGTACTTTTTATTGACACATTTTGTTTGAAATAACATTTAGCAACTTTCTACTAAAGAAAATTGCAATAAAAGATTATGTTTCTAAATGAAAAAGCAAAATTTTACACTGAAAAATATAACCAAGGTCAACGTCTGTCCTATTCCTCCTTCAACTTTTAAAGCTGTAATAAATGTTTATTTCATATAGTAAATAAATAATTGAACTTTTGTTAATGCAGCTACTTGAAGATCTTGCAGAAATGACGGAAATCAGTGTTTCAGATCTAAAGAAAAATTGGTCGAATGCCATTCCCAAAATAGTGGAATTTCTTAAATGTGACAGAAAAACACATGATGAGAATGGACTAAGTGTGTTAATCTTACACCATTTACCGAAAATCTTCTCAAAATCAAAGGAAAATGGAAGAGTACTTTTAAGCTTTCCTGTAAGTATGAAGTTTCTTTTTCATATAAACAAGTTGAAAATTATGTTCATTTCATGAACATTTTGCTTCCTCACAGAAAAAATTTGTGTTTGCAAAAAAGCAACTCTGAACAGTTTTTAAGAAGAAACTATTAAGGAAAAATGTTATTTTTAAAAGTTATAATAAAACATTAAATTTCAAATGTCAAAAATAATTCAAAAATAACATTTACGTACGTCAATTGATTCGTTTTTTAGTGATAAATACTTTTCTTCAAAGAACAATCATAAAAAATGATAATTTTGATAGTTGTTGTCATAAATGCAATTTTAAATTCAAAAAATAATAATAAATTGTCATTTACTCTATCAATTCTTAGTAAATCTATCACTAAATGAAACTCTTGATATTGATGAGTACAAAAACTCCACCTTTTTTTATTAAAATTGGTCAAAGCGTTTTCGAGATATCCTGGCGACAAAAAAGGGTGACATACATACATACATATACACACACACACACATACATCTGGACATTCACTTGAAACTTCGAATTTAAGCTTTTTAGATGAAATTAAGTCGATTTAGACTTATTTACTTATTTACTTCCATCTAAAAAGCTTAAATTTGAAGTTTGAAGCAAATGTCAGGATGTGTGTGTGTGTGTGTGTGTGTCACGCTTTTTTGTTGCTAGAATATCTCGAGAATGGTTTAACCAATTTTAATAAAATTTCATTTACTTTTTATACTCGTGAATATCAAGATTTGTAGAGAGGGTTTTTCAGAAATTCGCATTCAAATTTTTTTTACGCCATTTTTTCTTTTAAAAATTCGGTTTTTTGCATAAATTTTTTTCCTAATAAAAATTTTAAATAAATAATGAACAAATTGTATTCCTGGCATCGAGACGAATCGATTGACTTATATTAAGTCTACACTGCAAAAACTGGTGTCTTCGTATAAGACACTTAAATGTCTTATTTGCGCTTTTAGACGCAAAAGGTGTCTTATAATTTAAGACATTCAGTGTTTAAGACATTTGAAAATGTCTAAACGTCTTCCGGTAAGACACCAACAAGACACCAG
>WNHD01009977.1:0-10177 GCA_011057455.1 Ganaspis sp. Gsp50
CCTTACGACTTAAAATTTGAAACTATAACATTGTTATGTTTGACGTTTTGACGTATTTTTGTTACATTACGTGCTCATCCAAAACATTGTAATGTAAGTTTTTTATGTTAATTCATTATATTCGTTTTAAGAATATTGCAAATTAAATTTACAACAACTTATCAAATAATTGTTCTTCAGATATATAGCAACAAGTTGAAATATATAGAAACATATATGTTTCTATATATTTCAACTTGTTATATAGATCTATATATTTCAACTTATATAGAAACATATGTTTCTATATATTTCAACTTGTTGCTATATACTACTTTCTGAAACTCTTCAAGTTCTAAATCAAAAATCACGACTTAAAACATTTAGAAAGAAAACTTGACAAATTTCTATATATACATAGGGTTTCTTTCTAAATGTTTCAAGTCGTGCTTTTAACTGAAAATTTTAACTGAATTCAGTTAAAATTGCAAATTTTTGAACTCTCTGCGAACGAATTCAGTTAAAATTGCAAAATTTGAACTCTCTGCGAACGAATTCAGAAAATTCACACTGTCAAAAATTTCTCCGTCTTCAAAACGATGCATTTGACAATCCGTAACAATATACAAAATAATAATTACATCAAAAATGACTTTTGATTAAAACATATACAAAACACATAAGTGTATAACAAAGTACACAATTCCGTGGCAAAAGTTGAGTATTCCTGTTCTCCCTTTATCCAATGATGAGCCATGGGAACGACATACAATCGCGTTAGCTTACAGAGAAGCCTGAAGGAGTTTTTATAATGAATTGTAAAACTTCCTGTTTGAAAAGCGTGTGATGGAAACTCATTACGACGAGTGCACAAGGTGTATGCTTATTGCATATACATATACACTTATTTGATCTGCAGACTTGAACGTGTCAGTAAAATGGGACGAAAAATGCTTAGATTGACTGTTGGGCAGCGAAAATTCCATTTGAAGATGCTGAGGCTGACAGAAGGAGGATGACGTCACCTCCGGGACCAAGAACTGGAGAACGGAGGTCACATGGCATTTCCAAAACTCAATACCAACGTCGTTCGGTTAACAAACGGGCGGGGAGTTTCCAGACGTTGTCGCCGGTTCACATTGCTCGAGGGATCAGTGCAAGTGCCGCTATCGAAGCGTGAACATCTCATGTCTCTTTGAAATTCAGTGAGATAACAACCACCTGTACATTTTCCACTTTTTGTGCTAAAATTTATTGTGCATAAGGAACACTATGGCTAGTAATAGAGCTACCAAATCTGGATTTGCTGCCGAGGCGCAACGCAAGGTACTGCCGATTTTTGCATACCTTTAGGATGTGTTAAATATCCTAAAATTATATTTTTGCATACCTTTAGGATATGTTAAATAACGTAAAATTCTATTTTTGCATACCTTTAGGATATGTTAAATAACCTAAAATTGTATTTTTGCATATACCTTTAGGATATGTTAAATAACCTGAAATTGTATTTTTGCATACCTTTAGGATAGTCCTTTAAGGATTAAATGATAGTAGTAAATAATGATATTAGTAGTAAATAATGATATGTTAATTTCAATTTGGCATTGGTAATTTAGTAATTGTAGATTTATTATCAATGTGAAGGTAGTAATCGACGTGAAGCTAATTACCGACGTGGATCTAATAATCCGTATAAATATCATCAATATAAATCTAAGCATTAATATAAACGTATAATCAATATAAACCGAATCAATGTATAATCAATATAAACCGAATCAATGTATAAACCGAATCAATGTATAAACCGAATCAATGTATAAACCGAATCAATGTGAATCGAATCAATATGAATCGAATCGAATCAATATGAATCGAATCAATATGAACGGAATCAATATGAACCGAATCAGTATAAATCGATTCAATGTAAATCAAATCAATATAAACCGAATAAATGTATAAATCGAATCAATGTGAACCGAATCGATATAAACCGAATCTATACAAACCTATAATCAATGTAAGCTTATAATCAATGTAAACTTATAATCAATGTAAACCTAATTAACATAGACCTAATAATTTTAATTTAATACTCGTTATCATAATCTAATATAGTTATCTTTAACACCGTTTATTTGAAGGTAACAACTTGTTACCAAAAAGAAGCAATTTGATGTCAAATTTATGAAATTGATTGCAAAATTTTGATGAATACATTTTTAATATCAATTTGATATTTTCGAGTTAATTGTGAGATTAATGACAATCGATTAATAATCATAAATCTATCAAGAATTATAAATCTATCAGCAATCGTAAATCTATTAACAACCACTATCCATAACAGTTATCAATCTAATAACAATCATTAGCCAAATAACTTGCATGCAACTCAATTCCGTTTGGTCCCAAATTCGCAGTCTGTTGCACATTTTTGCATACATCATTGGTATAATGTACTTTATAAACTGAAATACCATTTTGAATATACCTATCACTATTTATGCTATCACTGTAACCCAAACATAAAACTTCATGATTATCATTTCATTTCGAAATTTGATACCATAATTTGCACGTTAATGCACATTTTTCCATATCTTTAGATCCACATATATACTTTTAACTAAACATCAATTTAAGAAGTTGAATGAATTTAGCGATCATCAATTTAACTTATCCTAAATATTCATTCCTAATATTTAATCCCAAAATTCATTCCTAATATTCAATCTCAATATATTCGATCGTAACATTAAATCCCAATATTATTATGACGCGTTAGAATCTTCAATTTTGTTTGGACGGATTCTTTTCTTTATAAAAGATTTTAATGGTTTTATTTGAACGGCAATGAAAATGGTCAACAAGCAATGAAGATTGGTGAAAAACTATTCGATTTGTCAACCATTAGATTGGTTTACTAATAATAGTGTATTAAAAATCTTCCATGTATGTGTGAATTATGTACATGGAATACCTAATCATCCGGATGATTAAAAAGATGATGAAAGGATGACCTTTTCGAATTTGAGGCTCGAATTTAAATGTGACCCTCAAACTAAAGTTTCATTAAAGATGTGTCTAAAATTTCGATTTCACTTGCAATCGATAAATTCGCGCCTATTGAAAACCTGAAAATTTGCACTTCAACCGCAATTTTTCAATAATCTTTCGCTTTCTATATTGTAGGGAAATTTTCCTTCGAAATCTTTTTCTTATCTCTTTTTCTTTCTTTTTCTATCTTTTTCTATATTTTTCTATCTTTTTCTATCTTTTTCTTTCTGTTTCTTCTTTCTTTTCATTATTACAACTATTCCTCCTATTTGAATTTGAGTTGAACAATTTTATGTTATTAATATCGTTTAATAATAATTTACTTTATTTTAAACTATACTTCCTATTTTCTACTTATTAATTACATCTTATTCCATTATTCCCAACTGCTAGAAATATATTAATTCCTGACCCTTCCAACGTGTTTTGCGCGGGCGCCCTGACCTACTTTTCCCGGAATTCAGGGATGTTTTCCCGCGCTGATAAAGCTGGAGATACGAAAGGATTAACGATTGCTGCTTTTTTCGGATTTCTTGATAAATTGTAATTAATCTGTTGACAAAACATTAGTACATAGAAATTACGCTTGTCTAGAGTTCAGAAGTAATTATGCACCTATTGAATGTACAAATATAGAGGATTAACACAATAATTAGTCTGTATACAATACAATTTTTTCTTCCCGGAAGAAAAACTGAAACAATGCTCGTTATGTAACTCGACATTAATGAAGAGGCTCCATTTTTCTGCGACATTAATGAAACTTTTTTTTCTTTGCGTTTTCAATAAAAAACTGAAATTATTCCTTCTTTTCGTTTAACGAATCCGAAATTCGTTATTTTTGGTTGAATTCTACTGTCGATTAAATGAGATTTTTATATAAAATAGGTGTAATTCTGCGAAATTATTCTTTTGTTTTCGTATAACGAATTTGTGTTTTCGTATAACGAATTTGTGTTTTCGTTTAATAACGAATCCGAAATTCGTTATTTTTCTTCTGTTTGTTGAATTCTGTTAATATTGAATAAGAATTTTGTAAAATAGGTGTAATATTACAGAATAATGACACATTGAACTTGTATATGTATACACTAACAAAAAGAAATATCTAAAAAGTGACTAAACATCTAAAAAGTGGTACAAAGTTCAAATATAGACTTTAAAAATATTAATATAGATTAATTATATTAATATTAAAAAACTGTGGGGTCTATATGTTAAAAAACCCGAAAGGGTATACATAGAGGAATAATATATTATTCCTCTATGTATACCCTTTTATTCTATAGAATAAAAATATATTAATATTAATATAGTCACTTTTTAGTTTATACTTCTCTTATATCTTCTGTTTTAGTCTGAAAAAATCTTAAAATAAGACACTTTAAAGAACTTTTGTATAATCACTTTAAGAGATTTATACTTATTTATTGAAAGAGACTTATTTTTGTAATAACTACAAAACTCTGCAACCTTTTTTGTAACTTTTAAAAGAAATTCACAAACAAGAACCGAAAATTTAAAAACGAATTATACTTTCTAAACTCTATTTAAATAAATAGCTACATTTTTGCTACAAGACAAAAATCAAGGAATTAAAAGACAACAAAAGAGATAAATTTTCCACAGTATCAAAACGAAACATCTAAATTCGCTGGAAAAGTGAAGTAAATTAAAAAATACTTATTCCTCACTAAAAAACCAATTATTTCAGTTTGTTGGCATTATTAAGAGCCCGAACACTTCTCAAACACTGAAATTGCCAAGATTATTGAGTTGTAAAGAAGGAATTAAGGACGAGTAATTAGCGACTGATTGATTTATAGACACGAGCTATTTAGCAAAAAATTGATGAAGGTGCTGCAAGTTTGTCAAAATATCGAATTAGGAGAAACAGGTCAAAACATGCAGCAACAGCTGCTAAACCTTCCTATACACCTATAGAGGTTTGGAAGAGAATTAAAATGAGACCCAGTTGCCATGGAGGGAGCGTCCTGCAAAACTGGCTGGCCATGGTATACTTCTCTTCTTTGATGTTCCTTTGCACCTTAATTCGTATTAGTGTTCCTTTATGTACATATTATTCCTCATACATGCTTCCTCACGAAAATATATAAAAGCTTACGCATAGCCTTCCAATGCATACAGGGTGGTTTTTTAACCAGCATTGTATTTCAGTCCCTACACGTGACTTTCCCAGTTTTTTACGCATTTAAGACAAAAACAAAGTCACGAAATGTTTCGGTTTCTTTCTAGCCACTTTTTTCTATATAGAAAAAAGGTCATAATGGTTTCTTTTTGCATTAAATGGGTATTTTTATTTATTTGTTGTTATATTTTTATTTATTTTTTGTTATATTTTTATTTACTTTTATTTATTTCCTTTTATTTCTTTTTGCTTCCTTCAATTTGTTTATTGCTTTTTGACAAAGCAAAAACCGCTCGTAGAGTTCATTCAGGAGCAGGAAGATTCGGAATAGAATCATGCGGAAAAAATTATCTGTACCGAAGCAAAAAGCAAACCAATTTTAAAAAGCATCTCAACTCGAATACATTATTTATAGAATTGGAAAATATATATCAGTTTTGCGATTCTAAAGTCTGGAATGCGGAGTTTGAAATCTGGAATGCATCATAAAATTCCAGGGACGGCTTTTATCCAGTCAAACCAGAAGGTAGTAACAACGAGAGGATCTTGTTACTTTCAATAGTCAATTTTACGGATTACGTTAATACTCTTGTTTCATAGGTAGACCCACTTTTTTTTGGGTTATTTCGCATTTCTTCGTGTGAGGTTATTTCTTCGTGAGAGGATATTTCTTCATCTAATTTTCTGCGGGTTTTCTAAAACCTACTTTTTAGGCTGTAAAAATATGTATGACGTGTTTGCAGCGAAAGTACTGAACATCGTTCAAATTCTTTGAGCTAGGCGTGCTCCTCATTATAATAATGAACTAAAGCAAGAGCAAATTGAACTTCAGGCAAGACAGACAAGCTTAATATAAGCCATTAATTTTAATTGTATTTACGTTCTTATCGTCGTCGCTTCTTCTGATCATTTATTCTGTTCCATTTGTTGTCAATTACCGGCTCTGTTAATTATTTTTCTATCTTTCTTTAAATTATTTTCTTTCATTCATTTCTTCATTCTTTTCATCATTCATTTCTTTATTCTTTTCATTATTCATTTCTTTATTCTTTTCATCATTCATTTCTTCATTCATTTCTTCATTCATTTCTTCATTCTCTTCATCATTCATTTCTTCATTATTTTCTTCGTTCCTTTCTTCCTTTTAATATAGATTCCGAATAACTTTATTGACCTCGATTCACATAAAAATAATAAATGAAGTAAGGAACAAATAATTACCAAAACAATCAATGAAATAGTAGAAAATAATGAAATGATAATAATGAATAAATAATGGATGAAAAAAAAAAAATGAATGAAAGAGTAAGCATATAATTACGAAAACAATCACTGAAATAGTAGAAAATCATTACCAAAACAATGAAAGAAAAAGTAAACAAATAATTAACGAAACACGAAACAAATAATTACCAAAATAATCAATGATTATTTAATTAATAGGAAACAAATAATTACGGAAAAAAAGAATAAGTATAATAAGTAAGACAAACTAAAAAAACGCATTAGAATTAGTTGATTTTAATTTGAGCAGAATGTAATCGATGAAAATGAATTTGAAGACAGCGTTCGAAAAATGAGCTTCGTTGATAGTAGAAAATTGCAAAAAATGGTAGAGTCGTTGGTGACGACAGAAGATATGGTTATCGCTACTCTAGAAATGCAATGCGTGCCTATTATATATTTTCTTGACTCTTAGTCGCTCAGGCTAATGAATATTAAACAAAAGCTTTGTACTTGAAAACTTCCCGTAACGCGTTTTTGTTCATCTCAGCAATTATTTCATTTTTAATTTTATCTTTTGTTTTAATTCCCGTTGCTCGATTATTTGCAAATGTATTCACAAAAGAAATGTTTATTTTTATTAAGAGTATACTCATGCCGGAAGTATCTGTCGCAAGATTCAGGAAAAATTTCAAGAATGTAGGTATTATGTAAACCATCAGTTTGATGTTAATGGCCCACAGTTGGAATTACAATTTTTTACAGGTTTTTGTTAAAATAACAGAAATCGTAAAAATATTTCGCTATGATCATTAAAGAGGTCTCATTACAATCAGTGTGTTCTGTTACAATCATTTGTTTCGTTATGATCTCTGTTTTGTTTTCATTTTAACCATTCTTTCGTTGCAATAATTGTTTCGTTGCAATAATTCTTTCGTTGTAATAATTGTTTCGTTGCAATAATTCTTTCGTTGTAATAATTGTTTTGTTGTAATAACTTTTGTTGTAATAACTTTTGTTGTAATAACTTTTGTTGTAATAACTTGTTGTAATCAATGTTTCGTTTTAGTAATTGTTTTCTCACGAGTCTGACAATCATTAAAAACATTTCATTATAACGTATTGTTTTAATGATAGAAAGAATAAAAACGAGGGTAAGAAGATGTAGGGAAAATTTATAATTTTAAAAATCAGTAATAAAGGAACAAAGTTTTGTTACATGTGAATTTCGCAGTAGAAAAACAGAAAGTCACTAATTCGCTTTATTGATAACAAACCGACTTTCTTTGTTTAACTTTCTCTCGCCTAAATATTTCAAACCTTAATCACATGCTTCCCCATGTTTACCCACATGTTGATGGCACAGAACAGACTTCTCTTGGATTTTATAAATTCAGCGAATTTAAGCTCCTTGATAAAAGATACATTATATTCGCACTCAGACAGAAGTGCTTCGTTATGAAGAGGAAATCAATCCCTAACAACCGGAAAGAAACCCGAAGAAACCACAAACGCACTTTCCATTTCAAAACCTTTTATAGCACTGTATAAATCCTATCTTATCTATTTTTGCCCATTGTTATTTAAATCTAAAATCACAAATTGATCGTTGCGTTTTCTATTCACGTAGAGAGCAGTGAATTTATAATAATGTATTTATGCAGCTTACGTTTCTTTATGATATAACATTATATCAAAATATAATCAGTAGCATAAGGTACAAGGATATACAAAGCATAAGGATATACGTACATCCTTATGCTTTGTACAAGTATAGACAAGAACAAGCTTGTAGACATATTGCCTATACTTGTAGACATATTGCCTACAAGTATAGGCAATATATATATAAAATTAATAACATATATAAAATATATCTTCAATTTTCATTATACATATTAGTACCTTTAAATTGAAAGACATACCAGTTGAATGAAAAAGATACTTGTGAAAATACTTGATGAAAGACGTACCAAGACGAACGAATTAATAGAAAATCATAAGTTAATTGGAAGTCTATAATTCTCATTGACCTTGTGATCTTACGATGAGAATCTTCAGAGTAGCATTGAAGTGGTTTTAAGTAAGGCAAACAGAAAGTGAAAATCGAGGGTCAACTCGACCTTATACGGCAGCTCTTTCAGTAATTTGTATAGATTTTATGACTCATTCAAGCATATCTTCTTCCTTATGTCATATTTTTCCAGTTTGGATGAATCGGTTAACTTTCGATTATGAAACGTCACAAAACTCCGCCAAGTTTCTAACTTCTACGCGACAAAATAGATTATATTGGGAAAATTTATTATATTATTAAAATTCTTTCTCACACCTCTTATGTAAACGTTAAAGTACAACTCATTTTCTACATGATTCTATACCCCGAGGCAAGAAATACTTTCTAATCTTTAATTATCTCCTTCACTTGAGACCATGTATAATATTTTTGCCAATATTCCACTTGGAAAAACACTTTGGGCAACATGTTATTTCGTACGGAAGGTATTAAGCATTTTGGTTGCTCCAAATAAGTGTTGTTGATTCATTAAAACCTTTGTTAGCAAACATTTTTGCGGTAAGGAAGCATTTTTTGTATCGACAAAGCTTTTTTTGTATCAAAAAACTTTTTGTTGCGTTTACAAATCTTTGTATCCACAAATTTTTGCAACCACACATTTTTACATCCACAAATTTTTGTATCCACAAATCTTTGCATTCACAAATCTTGGTATCCACAAATCTTTGCATTCACAAATCTTTGCATTCACAAATCTTTGCATCCTGAAAGATTTCGTTGTCCTAATAAAAATTTCCTTCGGATAACAGAATCTATTTCTGTTTTAGATGATTTAGATGATGGAGTTTGATTTTAGTTGGTTAGCTTTTTAGTTTAACAACCTTGTTGGTTTAATCGGAAACGTTTTGTTGTTATTATTGTATATCAACTACATGACTATGGTATGCATATACAAAAGAAAAGAAATGATTTGAACTATAAACATTGATAAATACGTCTCATCCATATTAATGTTTGTCACGCATGCCTTCGCATGATCAAAACAACAATTTGTGATCATAACAATACGTGTTTGGCCCATCTATTCGTAAAAATAATTATCTTCCTTTCGGTACTTTCATTTCGTTAAAATTGTCAAAAAATTGTTGTGCCAATTACAAACATTGCTCTCCTAATCTTTACACATGGATACGTTCAACATCAATATTATACGCATAAATTAATATCCATTTACAAATACCAATTGTTACCTTTCCTTATACACATAAAATTCAGTGAAAATCCCTGTTCTGACCCATAAGAGCAATACAAATTCTTGCCACCGAAAAAATTACTATAGACAATTCCGAGGACAATTCTGCCTACATTTTTAAACAGTGAATCTACCTCTTGCAGATAGTGATTTTTTAAAAATGTACGGCTAAATTTATAATGTTTATAATTTGTAATGTACGTAAATTTGGTAAAAAAATGTGTCAGCAAAAATTCGGTAATTATAACATTTTTGTAACAGCACAGGGATTTTTACGAAAATTTTCTTTCCGTGTAGAAAACACACGTTTGTTGATCTTCATGTACAACAAAAGTTTTGGTAATAACATTAATGCCTGTCTAAAATTAATGCCTGTCTAAAATTAATGCCAGCCTAAAATTAATGCCGGCCTAACATTACAGCCACTGGATAACTTTGACCTTGTTCTTGATTACGGTGCTAATTTGCATAAAACTATAGGCACGAATAC
>WNHD01009983.1:0-13301 GCA_011057455.1 Ganaspis sp. Gsp50
ATGACATCTTATTTTTAATAACATTGTGGAAAGCATACTAATCTTATTCAAATCTTATTCAATTCATAACCAATTTTATTTTCAGGATAGCATTAATTTGAGATGTATCTTAAAATACAATTTTCTTTTTACTGTGATCTACACACGTCTGTGCACGGAAAAAAAGAAGTATTGTTTTCAGCTCATTTTTGGCTAGAACCGTTTACATAAGTGTCAATTTGAACCGATTTTAAGACCAAAAATTGACTTAGTCTTGTTTTAAGCCTCAAAATTAACTGATTGTGTAAACGGTTTAAGACTTTCTTTTTTTTTGTGTATTCTTCTCAATTCTTGATAAAGACCGCTCACATTTTAATTCCGATATACCGTATTTACAATTGAAATCAATTAAATTCAGTTTTATTATCCTTAAAATCTACAAACAATTTAATTCTGTTTATAATGTCAGAATTCTTATTACTTTCGTTCAAAGCAATGTCATTTTTTAAATTTTGCGTAACCATTTTAATTCATTTTAATCAACCTCTTCTTGCTGGGATTCTAAATTTTTTACATCATTCTTGAATAAAAAGTTCTACAAAATTTGTTCTCAATTAGTAATTTGTTGAATAATTAAAATAAATGTTGTATTTTTTAACATTCTTTGAAAAAAATACCGTGTGCGATTCGCGAAAAAAATGATTTCACTCTTATGATTTACGGCTCTCGGAAAGTACGAGCGTCAAACTCTTACAGGCGTGAAATAACTTACTTTCTCTACTAATTGCGTAATATATCAATTTTTATGGAGAATCAACGGTAATAAGTTTTGAGCGACCTTGAAATATTATCCGATTTAGAACTTTTCAAATGAATAAAACTAGTACATATATTATTTTCATTACATTAAATTGAAAACAAGTTTATGTTACAAATTTTACATTTTTACAAATATAATTTAAAATTATTAGCATAAATTTTTGTTCTTTTAGCATAAAATTTATGATTATTTATTTATTATTGATAATTATTCGCAAAAATAAATTAAATTAATTAAATTTACAGCAAAATTATTCATTTGTTTCAAATAGTAATTAAACATTTCTCAGTTTCTTAGGCAAGTCAAAAGTAACTAAAGTGTTTGTAATTTTTTAATATGCTTTTAAAATGGGTAAAGTTTCAAGAACTGTGCAAAGTTTTTACTGAAAAATTAAAAAGACTCCTTGGCTCTGTGAAAATGAGACATTTTAGGAAGTAAAATCTGAAGGTAAAACAAGTTTTTAAATTGATAATTTATTCTATTTTAAACCAAAATTATTTTACAATTTGGTGCACAGAGATTTTATTTCAGATTGTATCAAAATGATAATAATATATTCGAGTGTGAATGAAAGCTGAATTTAAAATTGCAACCACTAAATGTATAAAGGTAGCAATGTCAAAACATAACTGATACATGTATTTTTACTGCAACTAAAGAATAATTAATCATCCTCGGTAAAGATAACACGTGACAGTTTTAATTAAAAAATAAAATAGATGATTTTAATATTTCATTTCATGATTCCACACATTAATATGTTATATTTTTTGTAATTATACAAACATTAGCATTATACAAGCTGAAATGTTAATAACAATTGACAAAATAATTATGGTTTATAATTAAATTTTTTACGTAAATTTGAAAGTACAATAATACTTCTGAAACGTGAATTAATTATTATTTCACTTGGGGTTTTCTTTATTATTATTGATTACGTTTTTTGTTTTTCTTATCAATGCTTTCTTTTTCTTAAAAAACCATAAGTATGTACACGCACTGAGACTTTCAATAAAAATGTTTATTATGTTTAATAAATAAGTTACATTCAATTATTTTTATACGTATTAAATTATATTGACGCACTCTGTAGAAAGGGACCTTAGAAGGAAATAACAATATCGTAGGTTATGTTTGATGATAGTTTCAACTTGAATTAATCTTCTTTTGATTATATGCCTTTAAAAATTGTCTTTCTTAGTGGTATATAGAGAAAATTATTAAAAAAAAACATTTCCTGTTTATAGAAAATACAAATGAAGTTCACATTCACATCGCGTTAAAACTGTCATCAAACATAACCTACAAATTTCTTCTAAGGTCCCATTTTTAGAGCGCTTCACTTATTATTAAATTATTTACTTAAAAATATTTGCCAAACGGACTATAAAAAACGAATTTACATGTTTCGATTAATTTAAATCAGACTAATGAATAATTATTAGTTGTAATTTTTAATCAGACTTTGCGACTAATTTCCAATTAGTGATTGACTCATAACTCATAAATTAAGCGATGTTTTAAAGTTTCGTCTACTTTAGATTAAGAAGGTTAATTGGACAAAAAAAAGTAAATAACATTATAATTATACAAATAATTACAATGTTATTTACTTTCATAAAATTCATTAAAATTGAAATAACTTTAAAGAGCAAAATATTTAAAAAAGATTATATTTATTGTAATGAAAATAAATATAGGTATAATATATCACTGTAAAAAAGAAGTCTTACTTTCAGACCATTTTAGACTGAACCCATCAGATCCAATTTCAACTAAATTTCAGCATCAAGAGTTTGATTTTAAGAAATAAAACTGACTTAATCTTGTTTTAAGGCATAAAATTTGCTGACTTTCATTTTGGTTTTAAGATGTAAACGTTTTAAGAGTTTGTTTTTACTGTGATATATTATTAATATCTAGAGAGAATGATTATCATAGAAATTAAATTTCTGTCAATGTTAACCCATTTATGCAATCCTGTATAAAATATGTGCGAAAATGTCTCAGTTTTCATTTTTTTACGAGAACACAAGGCAGATAAGTAAAAGAATGGATTTTCGAGGTCCTGATCGAGAAGCGACGCGAACGATCGACTCAGGATAACTGTCTAATGGCCTGCTCTTTGACTGTTGGTAACCAAACAAAAATCCAGAATAGGAGGGGATTCTGCCACTTAACAGGTTTGGGTCTGTGATGATCCAAATGCGCTTATTAAATCCGCTTTACACATAAACCCTTTCGCTCAATTTTAAAAAATTTGAATTTTCAACAGAAAGATCTCAAAGGAAAAAAAGGTCATCACATTTTTCGATTGGTTACAAAGTAATGAATATGTATTTTTGCAGATATTTTCATTTACTCTCTACGCAAAGTGTTTTTGAAATGAAACGCTGATTGCACTGTAAAAAAGTTTTGACACAATAAACATGAATTTAAATAGATATTTCTTTGAAACTGTAATAGCATTAATTGTGCATATTATAAAAATCAGAAATAGACGAATTTAAAATTGATATTATTTTGTAAAATGTGAAATTAATCTTGTTAAGATTTTATATCATATAGGTATACGTTATTCAGAGTGTAGGTAACAAGCTGAAGGCTTGTTATCAACATCTTGTTATCTTGAATATTCCTGTTAGAAAATAGATGAGCTGGTTTTATAAAACATGCGGAGTTCAAGATTAAAGATAATCAAATTATGTTTGGCTCTCTCAACTTTTATTTAAATATTTGAAAATATCACTTATTAGTCGTATCTTCATGCTGAACTGCTTTTTTTAAGTTTACAAAATTACTAAATTTTCAAACATTTTAAAAAGCATTGAAAAAAATAATAATTGTTGTTAATAAAGGTAATCTATGCTTTCATCTTCTTTAAAAGCAAATTTTGTTTTCTTATAAGATCCTCTTTTCATGATAATCTCTTGTATAATAATACCTTCATGTTCTAAATCTGAATGAATAATTTTCAACTAATTCAACAGTGAAACGCCGTTTACCAAATTAAATTGTAAACATGTACTAATTTGTAGTAAAATAAACTACTAATTTTTAGTAAAAAACTATATTAATTTAGTCCATTTTTACTAATCGAAATATGTAGACTTTGACTATTTCAATTAGTAGTTATTCATTCATTAATTTAGTATTTTTTATTACAAATTCAAATATTTTAAACGTTATTTATTTCAATCGGTAGTTATTTATTAATTAAATTAGTAATTTCCACTAAAAATTAGTAGCTTTTACTATTAATTGAAATATGTAAACTTTGACTATTTAAATTAGTAGTTATTTATTAATTAAATTAGTATAGTTTTAAGTTAAAAATTATAGTAAACTTTTACTATTTCAATCGCTACACTGAAAAAAATTTGACCGACAGCTTCAACTACCATAGGATAGTTGAGTGAAACGTAGTTAAAGTAACTGCTTTTATAGTTATTTTGATGTTTTTGCTATAGTTAATTTAACTACTTTTGAAGTAGTTGATACATAGTAGTTTATTTTACTTAAATACGTAGTTAAATTACAACTTCGGAACTACTCAACTACTATATGTAGTAAAATCTACTACTTAAAGTAGTAGGTTCAATTACATTCCTAGTAATTTTAACTACTTATGGTAGTCAATACAATCTTTTAAATTGAGTTGAGGACCTATTGTCCTCAACTCACAGTAGTTAAAAAGTAGTAAAACTTACTACGTACTTTTTTTTTCAGTGTAATGACTTTTCGCTATCAAATTAGTGGAAAATTATTAATTTATAGATACATAGAAAGTATAATTTTGTATTATTTCTAGATACGTAAGAATATGATGAAGGTGTACATATAAGTAACTAAAAAAATAAATAAATATAATATTAAATACTAATTAAATTACTGCAATTTTCTACTACATTTTATAATCGACATTATATTATCGATAATATTTTATGATTATTATTTTGAATTTTAATAAGTAGAAAAACATTACAATTTCAATCCTTAACGATTTTTCGCCACCGAATTAGAAAAAAATTACTCATTTAAATTTAGAGAGTACATTTTGTTTAAAAATTAACTTTTAACTTTTATCAATTTCAAAATTTATGCGTATTATATAGTAATCACAAAATTTAAAATAAATACAGTCTGATCAGATATTGCGAACATCGAGGCAGATCAATACAGTAGTAATTTCTATTTTCAACGAAAGGAAACAAAAGTTTAAAAATGTAAACGATTATTAATCCTACAGATTTATTTGGAGTGAATTTAATATGTAAAACTTTATATATAGTCTTTATATATTAACATACTTTATAATATTTATAGTACAAAGCACATTTTCTTCTCATTAGTTGGAAAAAGTAACTTGTCCAACTCTCTTGAAAAAAGTGAAATCACTCTTATGCTTTACTGCTTTTGCGGAACTCGAGTGGCAAATATTATGATCTTGAAATCTCACTTATACTACCCGTTGAACAATGTACTGTTTGAGTAAAAAAAATTCCCGTTAAAATTTTAAATTAGTCTACCCAGGAGAAAAGAACTCATTGAGGAATTTCTTTGTGAATCTGAAATTTTAAGAATGCGGATTGACGATTGATGTTCTCAATTGTTTTGATATCTATGTGATATCCTATTGATGAAAAATTTACTGAATCTTTTTTGACAATTATGAATCGGATTCAAAAGTTTTAGGCTAGGTTGTCAAAAACTTTTGAATCCGATTTATAATTATCAGAAAAGATTCAGTAAATTTCTCATCGCAATAGGATATCAATTACTGATTAAAAATCAAATCCGATTCAAAACTCTCTAAATCTGAATCAGCGGAATCTCGCTGATTCTCAGCTATAAGTGTATCACTTTTTCAAATCAGCGAAAATACGCTGATAATTCAGTGAAAATTGAGAACAATTGAGAACGTCAATCGTGAATCCACATTCTTAAAATTTCCGATTCACAAAGAAATTCCTCAATAGGTTTTTTTTCCTGGGTACTGCTTCGGTAACCAGTAGGCTACCGGAAAACCTATATTTAGGCTTAATTGCTGTATTTGTCAAACGCCGGCAGCATACAGGTTAAGGATTCTAAAGTTTCAATTCTATAGTATTTCGTTCTGTATGCCAATCATTTTCATATCAATGAAAATATCTAGTTGGGACTTTTTTCTGTTATAGAAGCCTTTGTATCGGTATCAATGTTTCAAGTTTTATTAATAACATTTTTTTATTAAAAAACTTTATCTAACGAACTTTGAACTTAATTCTCTAAAAAAATAGACTGAAAAATTCTCTCTGTTCATTAGAGCACCTGCGCAAAAAGATTCCCACGTTATCACTTAAAAGGGGAAATTAAAAATAAGTCAAAGTAATTTAAGGTACTTCGAGATAATTCAAAGTATTTCAAGATAATTTACGATAATTTCAAAAGGTAATTCAAGATACATAACTCAAAGCAATTCAAGGCATTTAAGATAATTCGGGATAATTCAACACAGGTGCACACCTAATTCCCGAATTGTTTGCCCCTCGTGAGATTCTAGAAGAAGATAAAAAATTGTATCTATTTTGGCCGTTACATAATTTCATCTCTATATCCCATAATAATGTCTCATATGCAGATTTTTGTTCAATATAGGATATCCCGTGGGATAACCAACGGATATCTCATACTATGAGAGGTAGATAAGGTGAGTCAGTCGCGCTCCAACATTGGAAATATTCCGACTTGTATTCACAGATTACAATATTTATTTATTACTAAATTATATGTATAGTAAAGAATTGCTGGAAAACAAATTCTATTAATAGCAGTGTGTCTTGTCTAGAAAAGCTTATTCTAATCAAATTGTGAAAAAAATAAAGAAATGTTACAATTAAAACTTTTTAATTGTAACGCGAAAATTTGTGACAATTGCAAACCCCATTTGCATAATAATCGAAATTTAAAAAAAGTCTGAACAAAATTATATCAGAATCAGTTTTGTTTAAATTCTATAGACTAAACACAATTTCTATTATTGATTTAAAAATGCGTATTTTGATAAAATCACAAATACAAAGAATTCTGAAACTGCAGTTTAGAAAAAACTTTTATAGATCAGAGTGAAAACTCGTACAATAACTGTTGTCATTTCCCTACTTCAGTTTTCATTCTTCATTTTTCGAGAAAAACTTTTTCGTACATTTTTTGTTTTATTTAAAGCTTCGGTTTTCGTCTGTATTTCAATTTCAAATTTCTTTGAAGAAATATTTGCTATTCTGAATGGGAATACATATATGTTTGTTTAATTTGAGAAGTGGGAGAAGAAAATATGATTTTAAATTTGGTGATTTTTTTGCACAATCCATATTCAATGGAATCGTGTCATTCTGGTCAGAAGCTTTTGTATATCCTAAATAAACTCACGACTTTGCTGATGGAACAGCTCGTTGTTTTCAGAGCTTGAATAAAGAAGACTGATAAGAGAAAAATGCAGAGAGAGAATTTCAAAAAAAGTCACTGCAAAATGGGAAAGAGCAATTTTGTTTTGTTTTGTTGTCACGACGTGGGATCCATTAGAATCCGTCATTCATTTGTTTCAAAATTGTTCAGCTTTGAATCGAAGACTCGTCAACGGAGTTCACGTCAATATTGAACGGAACGCCTTTGGGCAACCACCACGACCCTCTTACTTGTTTATCACAATCTTTTCATCAATCCAACTATTTAATTGTCCGCATTTATTTAATTTTGAAAATTATGATTGTATGTTCCGTAAAATGATACATTAAACTAAATTAAAATACAATATTATTATGGTGAATGAGATTTAATGCCTTATTAATAAATCAAAGTAATATTTTGATTTATTAAAAATCTTATTCACTATAACTGAGAGTTTGCTCAAAGTAATTTATTTTCGTGCATTTGAGTGGAAACACAATTTTTTTAATTTCTTAAGCTAAAGGTTGGTGTCAAAGCTCTTTCCCTCTCGTTCCTGACTACGCTTTAGTGCCGCTTTTAATTTTTTGTCGAGATGAAAAACAAAAAAATATTTTTTTACTAAAAAGTGTTAAAACCTAAAGAGAAATTTTTATTTCAAAATAATTGGATTGAAAACTAGTAATTGGCACAGTCAACGAATCGTATGCTTTGACATTTATAATTGTTGACTCTTGCTTTATGCACTACGCATAATACAAAAAAATTGAAGTAATAACTATTACAAAAATTATTAAAATAGCTGCGAATTCTGTTATATATTGTATAAAGGTTTTGTGCTTATTTAATGAAAATCAAATTATGATTCCTCAAATTCTTTCAATTATGATCAGTAAGGAATTTGCAAGTTCAGATACAAAAGGTGTTATACCTATAGTATGAATAAAAATCACATTTTTTATATAAAATGAATCTAAAATCAATTTATAATATTTTAGAAAAAATTTTGAGATTCATTTTGCTTCCTCATAGGGAAGCATTCTTTTTAAAATGTTGAAACTTTAAAATGTAATTTAACAATCTTTTTTAAAAAAGACTAAATTTTATCAAGATATTTTGAATTTTTTTCAATTTCTCGTGTCCACAAAAAACGTGACTACGCTTAGAGTTAAATATGTAATAATTTCACGCCTTTTTACACAATTTTATATACATCCGGATATTTGAACCAGGACTTACATTCGACACATTAATATGTAAAGGAAAGTTTGAAGCATTTTTTTTTTGCTAAAAAATGCAAATTTGAAGGAAATTTATAAATCCATTTAACAGACAAAATGATTTTCTGAAGTAGCACACGTATCACATATGACTAAGTGTTTATTGGTGAATGATACTATCTCTTAAACTTCATCATTAATAACTTTGCACATTACATTTGTCATCCTTCACAAACTTCCGGCTTTACGATCAGAAATGATACATTTTCCATTTCTGAACACACTGAAGTCGAAATAATATGACACTTCTATTTTTTCTTTATCATGTGGAACCTTTAGAACCAAAATATTCATGAGAGAATTAAGCTTGTCATTTACATTAATATTCTGGAAATAGCACAGGATGTATTGTATTAAATTATTGAAGAGGTATGCATTTAGTTCATTTTAAAGGATAAAAGAAAAAACTGTACGGAATTTGCTCATCATAATAAGCAAACATAAAATTGAATGTGATAATATTATTTATTACTTAAACACTTTTTTCATCGTTGAGATAAAAAGATTCCTTTTTCAATAGAATTCTACTCTCTAAATCTGAATTAGTCAAAAATAACTAATTCAACAGAGAAAAATCAGTCACTGATTCAATTAGTCAAGTATAAATAATTATTAGTAAAAAACAACTCATTTATTCGTCAAATATGACTAATTTATTAGTCAAAATATAACTAATTGAATCAGTAAACTTCTACTAATTGAATGAGTTATGTTTTGAGTAATGAATTAGTTATACTCGACTAATAAATTAGTTACTTTTTACTAATAATATTTGACTAATAAATTAGATACTTTTTACTAATAATTTAGTTATATTTGACTAATTGAATCAGTGACTAACTTTTCACTATTGAATTAGTTATTCTTGACTAATGCAGATTTCGAGAGTATGAATTCTATACATTTTTGGCAAAATTATATTTCAAATACTTTTTTTAAAAAATGGATTACTTTTAAATATTTCAATATTAATACTACACAGAAAAAACTGGTTCAAATATAAAACATTTGTTGGACACTTTAATTTGAACCGCAGAAAACATGATCAATACGAAGGTGGCCTCACATTTGCAGTTTGGCTCAATTTGAGATGCAGCAGAAATTAACTTTTTTTTTGTGTACTTTACAGTTACTTTATATAGGTCAATTAATTTTTTTCAATACAAGCAATTTGGTTTTTTATTTATTGAATTAAATTTTTAATACATAAAGAAGTTTTTGCTAAAAATTGGATTTTAGCAAAAAAGGATGCTGAAAAATTCAGAGTGCACTCTCTACATTTGATAATAAATGAATTTTATTCAGAATTATAGTTATAATTATCTCCGCAGATGCCATGAAGGAAGAAAAATCGATTTTCATATTATTTGATTATTTATTTTGTTTCATTCTTTATTCTCTTCTTACTAAATTTATAAAATTTGTCTCATATTTCTTATGTATGTCTTTTGATATTTTGTGTGTGTAAAGAATGCATGTTGTGCGATTCGTACACCCATTCTTACATGATTTGTATAATTTTTACCTTGATCTTATTTGTGAATATATATTTTTGTTGCTGTTATGAAAATTATTTTATTTATTTTATTGTCCTCTACGATAATTAATTACAAAGATAGAAAAAAAATTATATATCAAATTTTTAGGTAATTTTCTCTCATACGGATTTTCTTAATGAAATTGCACTAATTTATATGCAAATAAAGTTCCGAACGTTCAAATGAACGAAATTTTTATTCTCCTATTTTTAAAAATTCAGATTTGTCCTAAAATATTTTTTTTCGTAATAATTATTAACTTTTATGTTATTCTTGTTTAAAAACAATTGTCCATTGCCTTTACAAAAGTATATTTTTAAAAAATTGAAATAAAAGGGAAAACAGTTCGTTCAAATGAACGTTCCAAACTTTAGATACATATTTATGCAATGAAAATTCTATTAAATTAAAGTAGAGTAATTTTAAAATGCTCTGTTTTCAATTTTACATTTTTATTTTATTAATTTGAGATACATATTTCTAAGTAAATGAATGCCTAGAAATTGTGAATTTCATAGTTTGTGCAGAATATTAATGGGAAAAAAGTATTTAGAGGTTTGAAGAGGTATTGGGATTCGAAACTTGAAAGATGGAAGCAAAGCTGGACTTGTTTCTAATTAACGACTAAGGAGAACACAAAAGGTAAAAACAGGAAAATAACTTTCACAAACGTCGATCTATTCTGTATTGAGAGACCGAAACACAGCTTTTCCTACTTTTTAACTCTGTTTTTTATTTTCTTCTCTTCAGTAGATTTTTTTCCTCATTTCATACTTTTCGCTTCTATTTATCTTTTTGTTTTAACTTTTTTCATTTTTCTTAAAACTCTTGTTCCTTCGTCTCAAGAATAAAGAGTCAGCTACTGATAAGAAGGATTATTATTTCAATAATAAAATGAATTTTCCATGCACTTTTAATTATTTTTTACTAATTGACAAAATTTAATAAAAATCGATGTATAAATATTTTCAAGTTTGAATTAATCTTGCAGACCTTTCATTCACAAATAGATAAAAGCGATAAGATGTACATTTATTTAATTGATGGAAATATATCTTTCACGTGTTCTTAAGTGTATACACGGAAAGGAAATTGTGCTAAAAATTCATGAGCTGTCCAATGAATTAATTATGCTTGTCGAAATGGACACGAGAAATAAAATGAAATCCGCGGTAATAATTAGTGGGAAATATGGAAATAAAAATTACAAGACAGTCCTGTAAAATATTTTACGGAATCAAAAGCTCTTCTTTTTCTATACAAGGATAAAATATATACCTACAATTTAAATAAAATAATTATATAATTAGCAAATAATAATAAATAATAATAAATAAATAATTATTATTATTAATCACTTAAATTCGTCAACATAATTTTATTTTTAAATATATTTTTTGAATCAACTGACTAAAATTTATAAAAAATTGAAGAAATATAGAGAACTGAAATAAATTTTTAGTATAACCGCATTTTTGCTTTTTAGTTATTTTATTATGTTAGGGGACTTTAAAAAAGTGATTAACTTCAGTTTGCTTTCGCTGGAAAAATAATATTTTGAAAATGTTTGAAAATATTTCTAAAGAAATAGAGACAGTCTACTATTTCATTAAATTTGAATTTTAAATTCAATTAAATGCGTTTCTCTGCGAGTTTCTCATTTAAAAAACTGCACGCAATTATTTGTCGTAAGCATTTCAATTATTTAAGATTTAAAAATTTTTAAAGAGCATCACCAAAGTCACAGAATTGATATTATCTAATTTTTCATAAAAATGTCAGTTAAGCAATTCTGTCTTTCATGCTCAGATTTATAGTTCACGATTCACTACACATTTTTATGACATAGATCATCTGGTGCCTTTTGTTTCTGTGCGTGTTGATGCACTATTCTACTTGGCACTGCTTGGACAAATAAATAATTTCTTTAAAAATAAAATAATGCTTCAAAATCAATGAAATTATTTTGTTAAATAAAAGAGAATATGGTCTTGAAAATATCTTGATGCAATTTTCCTGTTGTATGTCCGAGCCGAAATTTTAGTTATCGATTTAAAGGAGGACGTTGTAAAAATCTTCGTATATACCTATTTCGCGAAAAATAATTTATTAATCAACGCAATTGTGGCGCGCTTCAAAGAAAGGTACCTTAAGTTTTGAGTATAGGTATTATGGTAGTTTTAACTTGATAAGAGTTTTTTTTTAATTATTATTTGCAATCAAAAAGAGTTTTTCTTGAATATTTAGTATGTACCTATACTATCCAGAAAAACATTTTATGTCTGAAAATAATTATAAATAATTAAATAATATTATTTAAATTAAATAATTAAAATTCATTAAAATTAAATAATTAAAATCCATTAAGTTAAAACTGTCATCAAACATATCCTTTATTCAAAACCTTCTACGGTCCCTTTCTTCGTCGCATGTTACAGTTAATAAAAAAATTAGATTTACATATTATATATATTAATTAATTTTGATAATTCAGATTTATATAAAAATTTATTCTCTTTATTATTAATTATATTATTTGATAAGTATTTCTACTGTCAAATCATGTCACAATTTTCGAATTACAATCATTATTGAGGTTAAAAAATCGAAACATTCTTTATTTTATTTTTATTCTCTTTAATAAGAAGGGTGCTACTATACTTCATTCGAAGAAACTATTCCTATCATTTTTTATGATTTAAGATATCTTTAAATAAATTTAAAATACAAAGAAAGAAATTTAAAAATTTATCGCAGAAAAATAAGACATAAAATTTAAGACATTTAAAAAATGACATAATTTATTTTGCAGTGTACATTAATCAAAAGTTTCGACGGTTAAAAGAGGTTTTAAAAATATGTGGATAATTTTGCAAGGCTCAAATGTAGTACTAAACGGATTTTAAACGAATCTAAATAACAAATGAGAGCTAAAGTAGATTTAAGAAAGTTTTTGAAGGATCCAAGATGTTTGAAACCAAATTTTCTATTTCCAAATTTTCTATTTTAATTTTCTATTTTTTATATTAATTTATTTTAATTTAATTTTATATTTTTTGTATTATATTAATACATTCTCTCCTAAACCTACAAATGGCAGATAATTTCAAATATGACAACTATACGTCATAAATAGGTTTCAGAAGAGTCAAGGAGAATAAAAGTAGTAATTTTTGTTTTAAATAATAATTCAATTTCAAAATTGACGAAATTTTGTCCACTGACAAAATTTATTATGTAACACATTTTTATAACGAT